>JAHKKF010530384.1:5447-28134 GCA_019740295.1 Labeo calbasu
AGTCAATGCATCTCTGTAGTAAATGGCTTGAGCAATCTGAAGAAATGCAGTATATGTGACCCTGGACCACAAAACCAGTCTTAAGTAGCACGGGTATATTTGTAGCAATAGCCAAAAATACATTGTATGAGTCAAAATGCCAAAAATCATTAGGATATTAAGTAAAGATCATGTTCAATGAAGATATTTTGTAACTTTCCTACTGTAAATATATCAAAACGTATTTTTTGATTAGTAACATGCATTGCTAAGAACTTAATTTGGACAATTTTAAAGGTGATTTTCTCAATAGTTAGATTTTTTTTCCTCCTCAGTTTCCAGATTTTCAAATACTTGTATCTCAGCCAAATATTGTCCTATCCTTACAAACCATACATCAATGGACAGCTTTTTAATCTCAGAAATCTCAGTTTTAAAAAATTGACACATACGACTGGTTTTGTGGTCCAGGGTCACATATATAAGATCTGAGGGTATGTGAGTGCTGATAAATTAAGAGGATCAGTTCTTTACAGCATTTCCTTGGGAATGTTATTGTCTGCACTTAATGAGTCACTTCTCTTGTTCTTCTGGCAGGTTCATTTGAAAATAAATGAATGTATAAGATCTCCATACTGTGGGTTGGCCAATCTATATTAGACTTTCTCCATTGTACTTCCAATGACTGATTTCATGCTGCAAGCACATATGCATTTACATATCCGCTTTTGTTTGACTCCCCAGTGCTCCGTAAATGAAGGAAATTCCCATGAAAGCATTTACATTTATTAAAATTTCCCAAGACTCTTTCAGCAGTTAGTTACGGTGCTGATTATTATCAGTTTGAGAAGGCGAGACCTCACATACTGTATTTGTATTGGCGTGTTGGTTTATGCCATTGCCGTGCATGGCATATGTCACAATATTACATAACATACCTTTTAACTACAGAAGATAATTTAAGAACAGAAGCAGTTTAACGGGAGAGGAGTGGAAGAAAGCAGACGCTGAAGATTAACAGTTAATAACTTAACATAAAGCTCTGCCACGGATGACAGTTTGCCAGATTTGAGAACAATATCTGTGCCATAAATGGAAAAAAAAGCGCAGAAGCTGTGCGGACAGGTTAAGACAGAGAATGAGTCACTAAACGCTGTTATTCAGGGCTGTGCTGTTGCTGCTGCTTACTATTGACTACACACACCTACTTTGGAAGTGAGGGTTTAGAGCGTGGGTCGGCAGCCTTGGAATTACAGTCCACCTCACGCGTGTCATGTGTCTACGTGGTTCACGCAAACGCCTGTTGTGAATGGCTTCGCATCATTCCAGAGTCGTTTATGAATGAAGTGTTTTTCATATTAGGGATAAACATGGACAGGTTTGGCGGCGAAGTACGGCTGGTGAATCCGTGTGCACCGGAGCGCATACTTGGCTGAAGCTTCGGATTCTTTTGTCAGTTACTTTTCGGCCGTCAACTTGTCTCTGTGCATCGGTAGTTTTGCAAAGCGCTCTCGGGCAACTGCTGAATCGGCTGAAATGGATATTTCTAAACGAATGCTGATTTTATACCTAACCTGCTCGTTTGGACCCGTGAGTATCAGCACTTTATCATGTTATCCAGTTTTCCCAAGTAATTAGTCATCGACGAAAGAAAAGCTCTTTAGTATTTAACACACACCTAGTCCTCAAACAAATCGTCAGGTCCAAGGATATATTCATTTTTCTTCTTTTCATTGGAGCATTTTTGCTTTTCAAATCTGAAGCCACGTTCAACTGTGCTGACAAAATAAACTTAGATAAATGAGCCTCAGTAAACTGTTGCTCTTTTGCTCTTCTGTCTCTCAGCAACTGCTGCTGTGTTTCCTCTCACAGAGCAGAATTTGGTAACAAAACCGTGTTAAACTGTACATTTCACTGGAACGCGATCAATTTAAACTCTCCTGCATTATTCATAAGAAATCAATCAAATTTAAGATTAAAAACTAGGCAGAAAGCACATAATTATGTGGTAAGAGAGCTTCTCTTATAGCCTACACTGAAATTTTCTCTGACGTTTTGATCAAGCATATTCAGCGATATTAAAAAAGCTGATTTATGCATTTAAATAATAACCGGTTGGATTATGTGCTTCTGTGGAGAAGATATCATGCAAATGTGACCCTGGACCACAAAACCAGTCATAAGGGTAATTTTTTGAAATTGAGATTTATCTGCAAGACAAACAAATTAGCTTTCCATTGATGAATGGTTTGTTAGGATTTGGCCGAGATACAACTATTTGAAAATCAAAATATTGAGAAAATCACCTTTAAAGTTGTTCAAATGACATTCTTAGCAAAGCATATTACTAATCAAAAATTACGTTTTGATATATTTACTGTAGGAAATTTACTGTCTTTATGAAACATGATCTTTAGTTAACATTCTATGATTTTTGTCATAAAAGAAAAACCAATCATTTTGACCACTACAATGTATTTTTGGCTGTTGCTACAAATATACCCGTGCTACTTAAGACCAAGGTGGTCCAAGGTCACAAATAAGTTTCAGTGGTCTGTGCATTTTGCTTAAAACAGTTTGCATTGCCATTTAAGGTCCAGATTGAAAAAGAAAGCATTTTCTGTAAGCAATATGCACCTTACTGATATGTATATGTGAAATAGAATTGTTTATTGAGGTCTAGCCAGATGTAAAGCTTAACATTTAAAAAAAGTGCCAAAATGTTAAAAAGATGCATGCTTTGCTTTACTACATTTCCATTATTATATTTATGACGCATCACACATCACTTTGTTTGTGCTGTTAATGTTAGAAATCTCATCACTAACCTGGTTAACATGGGAAATCAGTCAGTATTTGCTTTTAAATCCTTCAGGTTAACTGCTCCCGACTGACACTGCTAGTAACAGCATGCATTAACAGTACCAGTGTTACCATGGAAAGATTCCTCTATACAGCATGTGTTTACCGTCTAAACTGGCTGTCATATTGTTAATCATGCTATTTGAAATAGTGAAAAGAATTATTTTCTTCTCTTTATTGTGATGCCATGGTAACAACCCTCATTTTCTTCTCTGTTCATCCCTGTGTCCATGTCAGCACTGTCCTTGATCATACCTCATTCCTCACTGCAGACAGTAGTGACTCATGTCTGTATAAAGTATAGCCATGCAACTGAATTTACTTCTGAATATGTGACCCCACGCAGTACAGTAGCTATATGTTCAAACAAATGCGATTGTTTGCTCTGGGCACTTACATGAAATATTAAGAATTGCATTTGAGCTAAAAGATACACTGAATGGGACATATCTCTTGCTAGTTTTAAACATTTGTGACAGTTGTAGCATTTTAGATAAGTCTGTTTTCACCCATAGTATTGATTGTGTTTTGTTTAGAGGTCATTTAATAATATTAATCATAATAATGAATGATATTCAGCACAATAGAAGTTAAAGGGGAAACATTTCAGATCCAGTGTTGTAGAAAATGCTCTTGAGCCTTATTTATGGGGCTACTGCTGTGCAAAACAAGTTGTAAAGCAGTGTTGTAGATCACACATACTGACCGTTCAGGTACCAGAGTAACATTTGACCCAAATGGTCATACTTTCTGTAAGCATACGGACAGGTTAGGGTGTAACCATAGCTCTGCAGTGAAATTTTGATTGATGCCACCTCTCAATGGCCTCATCTGCCAGAGTACCTGCCATAAATCTGACTGTCCCCCGGTGCTCTATGAAAGAATCCACAAGAGCATTTTCTTATATAATCCAGCCTACATTTTAAAGAAAATTGGATACAGCTGCAGTGAGACAGCTTTAGGACAAATAATTTATGTCGCAAATTTTTCCACCTTATAGATGTCCGGAGGTTAGTCCTTTAGGGATTGACAGAGGTGAAAGGCAACATTATTAAGTGCTCAGTACAGTGCGGGTACTTACGCTACGCTTGTTAAATTGCTATGTAAAAATGAAGGAACAACATAAATTGTTCTACCCTTCAATCTCCATGACACTCAGGAAATGGGAGAGGCAGTGTCACACGTGCAACCGGTTCACTTCGTTCTCTTCAAACAGAAATTATGTTCAGCTTGTAATGTGATCAAAGGTCTGTTGCTATTCCAAAATGTGATGTAATGTTCTCTGAAACTTTAAAAATTAAGATATGTTTTATTAGAAGTAAAACATAACTCAAGTCAGAATCTTGTTATTGTGTTATTGATGTAAACAGATGCTGTCTGTCCAGATGTGTGAGGTCATGTGGGAGCTGGAAGCGGAGAAAAGAGAATGTTTGTCCAAGCTGGAAAACATCACGTCAGGTATGTACACTGCATATAAGTCACTAAATGACAACTGTAGGCATGCAAAGACACAATGATGTTTGTATATTAACAATATACACTGTAAAAATATTCTGTTAAATATGCAGTAAAAAAGCAACAGCTGTGGTTGCCATAAATTCACTATGAAAATATAGCGGCAATGTTTCAGGTATTGCAACATGACCTATAGACCAATTATGAGTTTGTAAACATTCGGCATGATTGCTGAAAACCCTGGAGAGATAGCCTTTACAGCTAGAGAATTACACAGATATGGTAGGTACAAAATAGTTTATAGATTATAGGCTATATTGATTAGCTGTCATTTTCAAAATGTTCTCCGCATATTACAATAGCTTGTGACCCAGCGATAAGCACTGTTATTCAACAAAATTGACATTAGATTGGGATAGTCTTACAGATCCGAAACAGGGATGACGTTTTTTCTGGTATCAGAAAATGACGCTTTTCAAGTGGCGTTAGAGTCATGAAATATAAAACAAAAAAAAAGGTAAATCTGATTTTATAATTTTAAATTCTGACTTTATTCTTGCAATTCCGAGTTTATATCTCGCAATTCTAATAAGGAAAAACAACTAGTAATTCTCTCTTTTCCCCTCAGAATAGGAGTTTATATCCCACACTTCTGGCTTTTCCCGCTCAGAATTGACAAACTCACTATTTTTGAGTTAAAACGAGTTATAAAGTCCGAATTAGGAGATATAAACTTGCATTTGTGAGAAAAAAAAGTCAGAATTGTGAGATAAAATAAATAAATGTTATGTAAAAATGTGAATAGTAATAGGTTTAAATAATATTTCATGCGGTAACTGTAGGGCTAATACAATATGTCCCCTATGAACAGCATATGTGAATATTATGTAGACCTATATTGTTTAAATCAAATTTATGCTTTAAAAGTAGAGTAATCATAACAGTTTTCATCTATGGTATGTATGTTTAAAACGTATGCGTTTAGCTTCAAATGGCGTCTTTGACAATAGTATTCTATAAAAATTATTCTGATTTTGACATCAAAAGGCACAAGTTTTTTTCTCTTATTTCATAGATTTTACCCGTTTACCTCCACTTGTTTCCAGTGTTTTTCTGCAACCACTATACTGTGACGTCTACTCCAAATTGGTCTATAGGGCCAGATTTACTAAACAGGGCAAATTACCATTAGAGCGCAATTCCATAAAAGCACCGACGGGAGGGGAAAAATTTGCACATGATTTACTGACAATGCACACATTAAAGAACACAGACGCAACCAGATCATTTCCATAATGACTAGCGTAGTCATTATGCACCAAAAGCAGCGTGTTAAATAATTTTTTGAGGCATTAAATAATGGCACAATTACCAGTAATTTGACACGCACAAATGTTAGTAAATCGCGTTGCGTGATTTATTTTAATATTCTCCTCCCATTAATTTTGTGTCTGAAAGGGAAACTCCTACAAATGCTTAGTTCTTTCGTGAAACTCTAGATGGCGCAGGCTGACTGGTGTTAATGTAACTGATGATATTCACAGCCTCATACCACTTGGCACAAGCTGATTGGTTCTTGTTGCATATGCAGCCAATGAGTTTACACCTTTACCTTTAAATGGCTGGTTGGCATTCACTTGAGCCTTTTGCAGCATGCTTTTAGAGTACTGTACCTCTGAAACCCTCCACCTTCCCCAGCTCCACCTGTATAGATCTGCTACAGGTTATTTTATATGCTGTTAGTGCAGCAGTTTGTCTTAAATACTCACAGCACCGTATCGCCATATGCTTTGGCAATAGCAAGTTCCTGTACTTGCTTGCAACAGCAGCAGCAGCTGCGTAGTAGTTTTGTTATCTTATCAGTATTATTTTTAGGTTTTTCCCCTTTTTATTAGAAACACTAAATTACAAACAATATGTTAAGCACCACCACCAGTCCTAAGTTCAATCAGTATTACAACTATGCATTTATACATGGTTATTCTAGTTCTAATTACTAAAATTTAATGCTAAATTATCATAATGTCATATTATAATGCTTGACTGACTGATGCTAAGTGTACATTCAAATATTTTTAAAAAACTGTGCCATTAAGCTTATATATATACCTGGTGAGTAAACTAAAATATGAATTGATTTCATTTAAATCTCATTCATTTAACATATTTAATATTTGGGCATCCAAGTTATTTGACATATTTGAACTTTTTTTTTTACAGGTACACAGTAGTTAACACAATAGTTACTTTCCCTGGTAATTAGTTACTTTTATAATGATGTAACTCAGTTACTATTTATGAGAAGTAAATGGTAACTATAACTAATTACTTTTTTAAAGTATCATGTCCTACACTGAAAACAACACCTTTTTTACCTTGTCAAAAACAGCTCTGTTTCCGGTGACCCGTTTCAGTGCATGTCTTTTTAAATGATAATGAGCTACCACTGCTCACTCCACCTCTCTCTTCTTTTTTTTTTTTTACCAATCAAACAAAACTAATTAAAACTAATGCGTCCTCATTGACTCTGATGTCTGGAAAAAATGAAGTCACTTATGTTCACATTTACATCCAACTACAAAACACCTGCATTGCTTATAAGACAATGTTGTCGAGTGCTGTGCACAGAAAATGGCCGACAGGGTACAACTGGCTGAAGGTGAAAATACGCTAATATGGGACAGTCCATCAGCGGTAGTGGGCGGGGCTTGAGCAATATGACATCATACTGCTCTGAAAATCAAAATGGCTTGATAATTGATACTGTTTAGGGTTTTTTTAACGCTAGGTCTTCATTTTAAATGTGTTCACTTCATCCCCTAGAAATAGTAGCGTAACTCCTTACAGGAGTACTGTAAACATAAAGCAGTGTAAAAATGGTCAGGCAAATAATGCAAGAGCAACATTCAGAGTGTTTAAAGATCTGATTAATAGTGGAGAAAAATATAGCTATGCTGCTTATCTAGATATCTGCAGAAGTGTCAGTATGTTCCCTCATTTCTTCCCAGAGTCAGCTCAAACCTCTTTTCTCATTACTGTAGATGCTGTAAATTAGGCAGATAATTGTTGTTTTGTGTTTGTTTGCCTGACCAGGTTTTGGAAGAGGTTACAAAGGCATGCTAGTTAATTAGGCAGAAATGTCATTCTGTGAAGTGCGATCTTCACAACATCAGTATTTTCTCTGTCACATTCTCTGTGATTAAATCTGTAGTTGTTTCAGTGCACTGCCTCAGCAGGTTAGTTTTGCTGGCAGCAAGTAGATTCAGGTTTTTTTATGAATTATTTTCCATCATTGATTAGGTAGTACATCAGATGGTCTGAGAGCACGTCCATGTGCTACCCACAGAATTCAGTTCAGTCCAGATTCGTGCACTGTCACAGTCCTTGTGATTAAGTCACAAGGACTAATTAATGATGCTTATTTTAAAAATAACTAAACAATAACTAATAACTCTTTTCACTTCAATATTAAAGTCTGATTCTGCTGTGATAATGAAAAACATGAGAAGGAGGTCATCACTATCAAGTTTTATCTAGACTGTTCATTACTGGCAAGGCAGACAATAACCACAAATGAGTTATGGTAGCGCATATTTAATTGCGAATTCTAATAACACATCATATAATAGAGCTCCTTAATTACTGAAACCATTCACTGGGATTTGTGTGATTTGTATGTGTGAAAAAAGCTAGAATGAGTAAATTACATGTGGACTTTACTGGGAGCTTTAGTGGCTGCCTATTGGGCATGTACCTCATCAAACCAAAACGCTGTCTATTCTAGCCTAATCTCATATTGATTTTGTTCGTAATACACAAGGCAATTACAAACGCTGGTTGTGTGAATTTAAAGTCTGATTATCTATGGCCTGGTGTGTCAGAGTTGTGTGTTGTCATTTGTGTTTCCTGTGATTTAAATCTCAATTACAAATCTCCCCTGAGTAATGTATCTAAGACCAATATACATATTGCTTTCACAGACTGAGATGAACTTTGATAAAGCGCTCCCCCACGGCATAGTGCTTGATTGGTTTTGCTTTGTCATGCAGCTCAGTCTGCTATAAATTGTTGTTATAAAGTTAAATTTTAATTCTCTTTTTTTTTTCTTTTTTAATAGTCTGCCTGTTTTGGATGTTTGTCATAATACAAAAGAAGAGATGCAGTTGAGGTCAAAAGTTTACATACACCTTGCAGAATCTGCAAAATGTTGATTATTTTAGCAAAATAAGAGGGATCATACACAATGCATGTTGTTTTTTATTTAGTACTGACGTGAATAAGATATTTCACATAAAAGACGTTTACATATACGTCCACAAGAGAAAATAATAGTTGAATTTATAAAAGCGATCCTGTTCAAATGTTTACATACACTTGATTCTTAA
Organism: Labeo calbasu; assembly: GCA_019740295.1. Lineage (NCBI taxonomy): Eukaryota > Metazoa > Chordata > Actinopteri > Cypriniformes > Cyprinidae > Labeo > Labeo calbasu. The sequence goes on from JAHKKF010530384.1 coordinate 14,129, forward strand.
TACTGTGTTGTTACCTGAATGATCCACAGCTGTGTGTGTGTTTTTCTAGCGATAGTTGTTCATGAGTCCCTTGTATTTTCTGTTGTGGGGACTATATGTAATTTTATGTGAAATATCTTATTCAGTTCAGTACTAAATAAAAAACAACACGCATTTTGTATGATCCCTCTTATTTTGCTAAAATAATTAACATTTTGCAGATTCTGCAATGTGTATGTAAACTTTTGACCTGTTTTTGTTACATCACAACTTCAGTTTATTCACTCTGAATTCCAGATCTGATCAGAACTCAGTTGAAGAACCAACAAACACCAACCGATGCCGACAGGGGTAATACACTGATCCTACAAAACCAGACGAACGTATTTGTTTCTTTTTGTCAGCGTCTGTCAGTACAGTGTAAATTGGCCTTAAGAGGATTTAATGGACTTTGATGTGTCAAGAACCAAAATAATTGTACAATCCCATATCAACCAGACACAATATACAGTGCCCTCCACTAATATTGGCACCCTTGGTAAATATGAGCAAAAGTGGCTGTGAAAATAAACCTTTTTTTAAAGTCTTTTTGATCTTTCATTCAAAGAATTTACAAAATTCTAACCTTTCACTGAAGTCAAACAATTAAAAGTGGGGGAGGGGCTCACATTATGGAATGATTTCCTGTTCCACAGGTTTCTAAATATGAGGATTGTTGAGCTTCACAAAATAGAAAGTGGCTGTAAGAAAACAGCTAAAGCATGAAAAACCCTCATTTCCACCATCAGGAGGGTTTTAAATAAAAATCCTCCTCGCTCAGCCAAAAACAAACTCCAGCATATTCAGTTTTCAGGCACGGCTGAAACTTCAAACGGGACTGGCTTCTATGGTCAGATGAAACTAGATGTTTGGTGCAAACAGGGATGAAAAATTACCCCATGCCCACAGTTAAATATTCTGCTGGATCATTAATGTTATGGGCCTATTTTTCTGCTGGAGGTCCTGGACATCTTATTCAGATATGCGGCATTGTGAATTCTATCAAATACCAACAGATAAAAAATTAAAAACTGACTACCTCTGTTAGAAATCTTATAATGGGACATCCATCAGGACAGTGATCCAAAACAAACATCAAAATCAGCACAAAAATGTGTCACAAAATGAAAAAATGAAAATGAAAATGAAAATGAAGCTTTTGCCATGGCCGTCCCAATTCCCTCAACCCTGTAGAAAATGAGTTGGATGTACTGAAGAGAAAAAGCACCAGCATGGGGCTGGAAATCTGAGGGATCGGGAAAGATTCTGTATGAAGGAATGGTCTCTGTTCTCTTGTTAGGTGTTCTCCAAACTCATTAGGCATTATAGGAGAAAACGCAGAGCTGTTATCTTGGGAAAAGGTCTTTGCAATAATTGAGTGCCAATAACTGTGGCCAACGCGAACTGGAGAATAACATTTAATTTCATAATGAGATTTCCCCCCCACTTTTCATTGTTTTACTTCAATGATAGGTTCGAATTTAGTGAATTTTTTTAAAGAATAATCAATGCAGATTTATTTACCTAGGGTGCCAATATTTTTGGAGGGCACTGTAGAATTTATTACCAATTGCAGCATGATTAGATGCTATGTCTTTTCAGACATCTTATCATTATTTTATCTGTTTTTCTTTACTTTTCTTTAAGGCTGCACAGGCGAGTGGGATCTAGCATGCTGGCCATCAGCTAGGATTGGAGAGTTGGTCACCATCCCCTGTCCAAATTACTTCAGCCATGTCAGTGAGCAAAGAGGTATGTCGATATTTTATTCACCAAGTATCAAGATGCAAAATTCTTTCCAATAGACTTGTTTTTCATCTTGTGTTTTCACAGTACTTCTAATCATTCTTCATAAGTCTTTTGAAGTCACTAGTATTCTGCAATCTCTGTAGAGACTTATTTTCAGAGAAAGCAAATGTCCTCACTGTGATTTAATTAGCATAATAACCAGTGTCGCATTGTTTAAAGACCATCCCAAAGCTGCCATGTGAGATCCTCTGATTAGTTTTTGATAACTCTGGAGAAAAGAGAAAGATTGCCTGTGCTTTTGGGACCTGCTGCTGTAATTTAGCAGACATTGACACACAGACTGTATTCATGAGACTTTCTCTGGGGAGAGCCTCGTGGGCCAATTATTTGGTGGGAATTCAAGACCGCTGTAATTTATTCAAACGAGGAAAGCCATGGGTAACTTTTAATACTGTTTGTGGTTGTGTTTGGCTAATCAGGATTAGCTGTGTATTTAGTAACTGAACATGAAATCAGATGTGCTTGTTAGAGATGCTAAGTAGCAGACATGACATTATCTTATTTGTCTGTGTGTGTGTGTGTGTGTGTGTATCTGGGTCATTCTATAATTAGGGGTACATTTAGAATTTGAGAATGTGAAGAAAAAAGTTTTCCTTTTCCCCAAAAACTCAAATATGTAGGAATATGTACATAAAATAGCATCTATGTTTACTGGGTAACACAGTTGACAGGTAACTTAGTTGACATTTTTAATGTTTTGGGCCTATACTCAACATGGAAACCTAGAACAACTGAGCATATGGTATGTTTAGAAATATATTTTCATAAACAAAACATAAGTTTTAGTTAAATTGTCTTGTTAAAATTTGCAGCAATAATAGTTGTGTAACACTGTTGACAGTCAATTAATCCACTTTTGCCACAGGTTTGCTAGTTTAACTAATATTAGGGGAAAGAGAGAGAACATAACTTCTAGTGTTTCATCCATTTGCTTCTAGAGGAAATATCATCAAACTGTCGGGGGGGGGGGTTCTAGTGGGTAACTTAGTTGACAGTGGTTTTTCGGACACAAATAAAACAACTTATGTCACAATAGAAACTTATTATTTTTAAAGCACACACTCAAATGTCTTGATAACCTAATCAAGCTGAATGCAAAACTATGAAATTAATTTATATTTGAGGTAATTTTCATGCTTAAATGCAGAGTAGAATGAGCAACTTCACAAAATCGGACTGATTGTATGAGATATAAACATCATTTATCAACAAAATATATGGCTTTTTTTAGCATATAGTAGTGTGATTGGGAAAAATATAATTGTGCTTAAAATTAAGCATTGGGGCTTTATACTGATGAAAATATATTCAAAATATACTTCACGGACATGAGCTGTACCCACAATTAAAGAATGACCCATTTATAGGTACCAGTAATTATTGAGCATGAAATCAGCATATTGAAATGATTTCTGAAGGATCTTGTGACAATGAAAGACTGGGGTAATGATGCTGAATATCGGATTTGCTGTCACAAGAATAAATTACATTTGAAAGTATATTAAAATATTTTAAATTGTTATAATATTACAAAATATTACTGTTTTTTTTTTAACAAATAAATGGAGCCTTGCTGAGCATGAAAAATATGAAAAAAAGTTTAATTCATATAAACCTTGCTGTATGAGTGAATGTCCATTTGAGTCCTTGACTTGTTGATGTACTATTTGCTGACTGGCTAATTGAACTGCTTTCAGCATAATATTACTAACCTGCAGTCATGTGGATCACTGCTGACTTCTCTGTTTTGCTAGACTGTCCAGTGGACCTGTCAGTCATACAGACCTTTGATAGACAGGTTTGAACATGAGCACTCATATCATGCCAGATGTCATTAAAATGAAGCCTGATTTATTTTAGTGTATGAAACCATCTAGGGAGTTGAAAAACTGGCCTTTTGTCACAAAGTTAATGCATCAGCTTCTATTTTCATTGATTTGACTCAAGCACACAGAGGAGTAAAAGAAGTCATTTTTGACTTCAGAAGTTTAGAAGGAACCAAGGACGGTCTACGGCAGTAAAGTTTGACGCGAGAACTCCAATGAAAGTATTTCATGAGGCTGGGTTGCTCAATAGTCATGAAATTGTAAGGAAAAATGACAGTGTGGATCAATAAGGTTTTCAAAGTGATCCTACTTTAAAAGCAGCAGACATCCATTTCTGTAATGACACATCATTGTGGAAAATACAGCACTTTTGGATGAGCTCTTATAAAGTGGAAAAAACTGACACATTGACTTCTTTTTATAGAAAGCATCTGTGTTTTTTCTTCCATATATATGATACAGAATTTGAATGGATTTATTTGCATGTCCTTCTACTCGCTTGTGCTTTCTGTCAGAATTTCAGCTTTGATTTACGACCATAATTTTCATCCTGTGAACTGTTTACACACATCTAATGGCTTCCAAGTCATATCTGTGTCTTGTTGAAAGGGGCATGCCTTTCCTGTAGAACTCTGAGTGCTCTGAGAGAGTGCTTTCTGGAAGGAATCCAAAACATGGGTTGAGGGATTTAGATGGTACAGGGTGAAATGCAGTGGATTTATCTTCCTCATGTGCTTGTGGAGTTCATGCGGGAGATAGCCTTTGGTGAGCTGTGATCCAGGCCAGATGTGATTGGGAAAAGACCTGCATATATAAGATCGGGGGGTGGGCCGACTTGACGATCGTGATGGGGGAAAAGCCTGATAACTAACTTACTGGGAATGTTGAATTGGATTTTAAGGGAGACAAAGACCTATATAACGAACGTGTTGATGGAACAATTTATGAACCTGAGGGAAGAACAAAGGCCATGCACGGAGCCAGCGGACACAAAAATCCTCATTAATTTATAGCCAACAGATTGAGGCTTTCTGGACCAATCATAGGAAACATTTGTTTTCCTCAGAAGCGATTTCTCAGAACTGCTCCATGTTTATAGCTCAGAAAGAGTGTTTAAAAGATATTCAACAGTGAATGTTGATGCTTTTAGCTAGAATTGTTTTATCAGGATTCCTACAGTACACACCAGTGTTTACGCTGCATTAGTGATCGCTACGATTACGCTGATTTCAACAGAACTATGCGAAAGTTATGCAACAATAAGTTAGATTGGATTGCATTTGGAAAGCTGTGTTCATTTCTTCTAATGACCTCAATATTAATCCTACACAATTTTTGTCATTTTTACTGTTTTTATCCCAACCGGATGTATAGCGGCCCTGAAAATAACACAATCTATTTCCAGTATATAACAAAAAGTAGCATTTATTTTAGAGAAACATAAACACACCTATCAAGCAAAATATTGAATACATTTTTTAGGTTTCAAATGATAAAACAATAGATTTAAAAACATTTCAGCACTTTCAAACACTTTGAAAGTTGATTGAGTGTTTGCTATTGTCCTCTTGCGTTATTGACACACTATTTTCCTGTTTAATTCTTTAAAGCTGCTTTGGCACAATCTATACTGTATAAAGCGCTATATAAATAAAAGTGACTTTACTTGACTTTCTGGTTGTCAGGTGTTAGTAGTCTGTTAATCTGTGTGAACGTTAAGGAGAAATGACTTCATACATCCACAAAATACCATGCACTTAATGCACCTTGGGAACAGTTGGTTCACTCTAAAAAGTGCTGGGTTAAAAACAATCCAACTTGGGTTATTTGGCAACCCAGCACTGGGTAAATATTGGACAGACACATGCTGGGTTATTTTATTTTATTTTTATTTTTGGGTTGAATGTTTTTATCAAACATGCTGTGTTATTGTAGCTGTTGTTTAAAATTATTATATTGCTGGTTTAAAATGGACTGGAATAAAAACACAGAATTATAGAGGCAACAGCAATAATCAAAAGATAAACATTTATTATTAAGCAAGAACACATGGACAAAATACAAGACAAACTGAATTTATTTGGATGAATACAACATAGTTTACAATATTACATACATTTAAACTCATTTAACAAGCAATTTAGACATTAAAAAATTAACATTTAAAGGTAGAATTTTAATTTTTGTGTATTCAACTGTTCTCTGTAATCACTTTTTACCTCTTACCTTTTAATTCTCATGCCGGTGTGTCGCCGACATCTGAGCCGGTGAAGGGCTGCTGTTCGGCGGGGTAACTGCGAACTTCAGACTGCAGCCTCGCGTTTCACTCGTAGCTGAAAGATCCCATCACTGACTCCAAAAAATGCCCATAAACAAACAGTACTGACATTAGAGAATATTTTTTAAGATTAAACTCAGTACGAAAACAAATAAAATCCATGTATTTTGTGCAAGGCAAAAGGTGTTTCCATACTGTGAAATAACCACTGCTGATGCAGCTGACTGACATCTGTTGCGCTGCGTAAAATAATACAATTTACAGCATAGTAAAGACTTTATAAATTAAATAAAATGTATATAAACCTTTATTTTACTTAAGAAGTGCAAATCGGCAGTGCTGAGAACCGCATGAAACTCAAAAAGCCCACGTTCTGACTAACTCTGCAAATCAGCGGTTGGATAGAAAAAATAACCCAGCATTAAAAATGACCCAGCAACTTAGTTACAGATAAACTACCCAGCACCTGGGTAAAAAAAAAAGAAAAATAACTCAATAAAATGACCCAGTGGGCTGAACCCAGCATTTGGGTTAAAAAAAAAAATTGTGTTGAGAATGGTTGAAGAAAACATTAGTTAGTTCTGAGGATATATTTAGAAGCATTTGTTTAGTCACATTCAGATATTGGTTTGTCCAAAAATCTGTATCATGTTTTTTTTTTTTTTTTAGGATTCTGGTGGTTTTATGGTTTATCACGTTTTTTTTCCCCCTGACTGTGTCCGAATCAGAATGCAGAACCATTGCATTTTAATTACGATCCAAACAAACATGCTACATATAGCATGAGCAGATTTTGATGTAAATTAGAATGTATAATTTCAAAAACAAAATGGTCTGACCTTAGCGTTGTGAAATTATAATACATCAAACATAACAACATGAAACAAAAACACCAGACGGGCTGAATGAGACGCGAATTCACTCTTTGACAGCAGGTGGCGCTTATGGAACAGCAGCGATACAGCGTTTCCTTGATTACCGCTGTAAACAAAGCAGCGCTGCATTTTAAAATACTACATTAATATGCATTACACGGAGGTAAGAAGAAAAGAAACCATCTAAACTTTTCTAAAGAGAGTCAGTTCCTCTCAGAGATACATTTAAACCCCCAATATTTCATGCATCGTGAACAGTGAGCTAATCTGCCTGCTACAGTATTTTCTGCTCTTTCTGTTCGTCTTCAGTGTCTCTGGTTTCTGTTAATGGCTGTTTGCAGTTGATTTATTTGCTCAGTTAAAGAATTAGTTTTGTGTTATTAATAGTTCTAAAAGTTCTTCATTCATTAGTGAGAAGTGTATGCACTTAACAGGGATCTCCTCTCAATTAACGACGCTGTCTACATTGCTTGGCCACAATTTTTTTTAAAATTGACACCATGTGTGTAATTCAAACTGGTAAATGTATGCATTTGGGAGCACTGTGTGTGGAAATATCAGTTTATGGCTCATTCCTAATAGCACTGACGCTTTTTGTAATCAAGCCTACGAGATTAAATCTCACTCCTAGTATTCCAGCTGTTCCTGTATTATCCAGCAGAAGTAAAATTCTTTACTTGAAGCTTAATCTGTCCAGTGTTAGTATCAGATTATAGATTCAAAAGAATCTACCAGGTCTTGTGTTATGGTCTAATCAAGAAGCAATTCATTTTTATAGGAGCATGGAAAGGAAAACAAGCGTTACGAAACTTGGCAGCGCACAGATCCAGGGACATGTCATAAATTCATTTTGGGTGGAGCTTCTAGTGTCCTAATACATGTGAACTTTTTACCCAGGAGCTTTACAGCAAACATACAGTCATTAATCTTCTCAACTGTTCAGAGGGGTTTCTTTGCTCGTAACTCAATCTTCACTTTCATGCTTCAGTCAAACACACTGTCAATAGGGCAGTGACCTCATGATCACACCTCATGTAAATGTTCAGAAAGCAAAGTTTACCAAGCCAAAGCTGTTCAGCGTTACTTTACATGCTTGCAAGCAAAGGTAAATACACCTTACAGGAAAGTTCCAGGTTACAGAATCTGTGTCCTGTTGATTATCACAAAAAAAAAAAAGCTGTAGTGAGTCACTTACAATAGAAGTGAATAGGGCCAATCTAATTTATTTTAGTTTTATTTACATAATTTTTATTGATATTTTGAAGTAGCTTTTATATTTTTTATATATTTTTTATACAGTTGAGGACAAAAGTTTGCATCCCCCTTTCAGAATCATTAAAAATGTTAATTATTTTACCAAAATAGGAGGGATCATACAAAATGCATGTTATTGTTTATTTAGTACTGACCTGAATAAGATATTTTACATAAAGGATGTTTGTTTACATAGTACACAAGAGAAAATAATGTTCAAAAGTTTACATACGCTTGATTCTTAATACTGTGTTGTTACCTGAATGATCCACAGCTGTGTTTTTTTGTTTAGTGATAGTTGTTCTTGAGTCCCTTGTTTGTCCTGAACAGTTAAACTGCCCACTGTTCTTCAGAAAAAATCCTTTAGGTCTCACAAATTCTTTGGTTTTTCAGCAATTTTGTGTATTTGAACTCTATCCAGCAATGACTGTATGATTTTGAGATCCATCTTTTCACACTGGGATCAACTGAGGGACTCATATGTGACTATCACAGAAGGTTCAAACACTCACTGATGCTCCAGAAGGAAAAACGATGCATTAAGAGCCAGGGGTGAAAACGTTGAATTTATATCACGGTAAATTCAACTTATTTTATATTCTGGGAAGCAGGTAACTAGCTTCTGTAGCTTCTAAAGGGAAGTACTAAATGAAAAAAAAAATGTTTTAATTTAAATTAGATTTTTAATTTACTATTTAAAATAACCACTTTCTATTTGAAAAATAGAATTAAAATGAAAATTTTTTGTAACAATATACACTATACCACTCAGATGTTTGGAGTCAGTATAATAATAATAATAATAATAATAATAATAATAATAATAATAATTTATTTATTTATTTATTGGGGAAAGAAAACATAGAAATTAATACTTTTATTTAGTAAGGATTCTTTAAATTGATCAAAGTGATGATAAAGACATTTATAATGTTACAGCAGATAAATTTTAGATAAATGCTGCTCTTCTGAACTTTCTATTCATCAAAGAAACCTGAAAAAAATTGTTTTCAAAATAATAATAATAATAACAATAATAATCAATGTTTCTTGAGCAGCAAATCACAATATTAGAATGATTTCTAAAGGGTCATGTGACTGGAGTAATGATGCTAAAATTCAGCTTTGAAATCGCAGGAATAAATTACACTTTAAAATATATTCAAATAGAAAGCAGTTCTTCTAAATAGTAAAAATATTTCAAAATGTAACTGTTTTTGCTGTACTTGGGTTCAAATAAATAAATAAATACAGGCTTGGTGAGCAGGAGAGACGTTTTTTTCAAAAACATTAAAAATCTGACTGGTAGTGAGTCACTTACAATAGAAGTGAATGAGGCCAGTCTGATTTATTTTAGATTTTTCTTCTATAGTTTTTGTTGATCTTTTGAAATAGCTTTTATTTTTATTTCTTTATATTTTATTTTGTTTTTATTTGTATTCAAATTGTAAGGTTTTAGTCACTTTATGTGCTTTTGTCATTTTATTCTATATATTTTTCAATATTTCTATTTAATCCATTTTCAATACATGTATTTTAATTATAGTAGTTTGTAATTAGTCATTTTAGTATTTCAACTTAAACTTAAACTTCAACTTAAACTTCAACTTAAAGTTTATTTCAGTTAGCAGCCAATGCAACATTTCAAATTTTCTTCGAATTTAAGTATTTCATCTAATATTTATTTTATTTTTGTATTTTATACATTTTTTCCTCATTTTTTTAATCACATGACAACATAAAACTATAAACCTTAAAGGAGTAGTTCACTACTCAAAAAACATAATTTCTTTACGACTGAAGAAAGAAAGACATGAACGTCTTGGATGACAAGTGGGTTTACATTCTGTAAATTTTTGTTCTGGAAGTGAACTACTCCTTTAAAACCCAAAAACCAAGAATGCACAACTTTTAACAAACGAATTAAAATCAGCTTCACATTTTTGTTTTTAAACCCTCCAAAAATTGGCCCCATTCACTTCTATTGTCAGTACTGCAATTTAACAAAACAAGGGAGGAAACTTAATTATTTTTGGTGATGTTCCACAAATGCTGTTGATTGAGCTTAACTTGTATCGAACCCAGAATACTCCTTTAATTACCCACATTCTTGCGACTTCTCACAACAATTCCACTTTTAGAGCCGCTGTCATAATACGTCAAGTAGCTTGCGTTGAAAGAGAGGGACACACCTACACACCCACCTTCACTGCAGAAAGCTGCTGTAATAACACTTTGCTCAAAGAGCTTTATCAAAAGCCCAGTCTGATTCATGTTTATACAAGTCATGCCACTATCAACACTTGATCAAGCACCAAAACCTTACCAGAACCAGAAACCCCATCCTCACCCTTCAGGCTAACAGGAATCAAGCTTAAATTCTCACAGGGGGTGAGTTTTAACCCGAGGCCCTGTGTGTATCTCTGCATGCTTCGAGGCAGAAGACCTCTTCAAAGGCGCGCTTTGAAATAACATAACAGCGGGTTGATTAGCTCCCATGTTCGGGCCACATCTTCATACGTGGGACTGACAATCCTCATTGTCTTGTTTTTCGGGATGATGAAAGCATACTTCTGACAATCCCTCATTGAAAACAAATCCAGACTCTAACAGCGGTAGCTTATCTGTCCCAGTGCTTGAGATTACACAGTCAATGTCTTGTGCGTTTGTATTCTGATGAGGAGATTGTCAGATGTATTCATGCACAAACGTACTGAATGATTGTGCTTTTGTGAATTAAAACAAAGGATTTTGTGGTCTGCTATTAAGCAGTTGTGCAGGAGCAGTTTATGCTTGACTGTAATCTGTTTATTAGTTAACACTATAAAAGAGCTCATATTTGATGTATTCCTGTTGCAGGATCTCTGAACGTCCTCAGTCCTCATTTTCTAAATGTACATTTTTCGCTCTCAGAAGTAAACATCATCAACTACACATACTTCTGGCACAGTGATAATGAGGTTTTGAAGCTGTCCCATCTGAGCGAGATGATTGCTGCCACGACTTGCCAAACGCATATTAAACGCTCCAAAATTTCGCAGTGATGTATATTCCATCTTGCTTCCCACAGAGCCGTTTTAGTTGGATGTGGGGCTGGTATTTAACTTCTGAAATAATACAAATAAGCTTCTCTGTTCATGTTAACATGTTTAAAGGTCTTGGTGGACAGATGGAATGAGGTTGGTGCTCATTCACGTACACATTCGATTTGAAATCTTTGATGCAATTTGAACAATTTGTAGACTTTCATTTAGAACAGTCTGTCAATTTATCACTGAAGCTATGGTTAAAAAGAAAACAACATCTGACTCCCTCTCCGTACATTTCACTGTACGAAATGCTGCTCATTAGAAGCTTTTGTGGTTAGTTGCTGGCTGATTTCGTGACTTTTTTTTTTTTTTACAAGCGTTGTGATCTAATTAACGTACATCAGATTTACATCAATCCCTGTATGCTGTTTCACTGTGCGTACATGGAGCCTGTTGTGTTCTCTAGAGGTTTATGCCTACCTTCTTTGATGCTCTTACGTTCCCCAAGGATGACAAGGTTCCTACAAATGAGAGTAACATTTTCAGGGGTGAAGAAGTTGATGTTTTATTTATGAGTCATCTCTCTAATTGTGAGGCAAATTGTCTTCTGGGAGTTTGAATACAACCAGTGACTAACCGTACTTTAAAACAGCTTTTTTTATTTTCTATTTTGTTTTCTTTGTTTGGTAGCAAACTGAATACTTTGAAGACTTTTCAATACTTGGTTAAGTCAGAGACAAATTTATGATCCTTGCCTCGTAATACTGGGAATATTTTGGGAGGTGCTGTTTTTTTAAATTCCATTCCTTTCTATTCATCTTCTGTTGTGACATCAACCTTCAGAAAAACCTGGCCTCAAGCGTATGGCAGAAAGGTCATGAATTTGATAAGCGTGACATGGACATTACATGTAGCGGGAAAAAGTGAGAGGAGGATCTAAAGGGTCATTATGGGAATGTCATAATGTATCCAGTGAGTAAAAGGATTTCCCAGCTGGTATTTCAGGCAGCGATAAGACGGACAGGACTACATCTGTTATTTTCCTCCTCCACTTTGCAGAGAATGATTACCTGATGAGCTTGTCTACTCTTCGCTTCACAAAAACAGACCGGGTGCAGAAATCAGCTCCATTCAATTTGGAGTGCTCCAGGCCTGAGAGGATCCTCAAGCCAATGAGCGTTTAGCTCAGTAATCAGTCGCTGAAATCTGTTCCAAAAATGTTCATAGAATTTTGCTTAAAATAAATCACTAAATCACTAAATTTTGTGTTGCAATGTGCAAAAAAAATACGATGAGACTACGACGTTCCAAGTTTTCCAGTGAATGTAGATATTAGTAATTTCCTGTTGATGAATTCATTGGCCGCTTGAGATCCATGAAGTGCTCATTTCCTTTGGTTGCTCTGCAGTAATCGCCAGCCTCATCTTTGGCTGTGTGTTCTAAGTGTGTCTGAACAGCAGTGATTATTGGAGGAATGAGGCTGTGATCGAATCCTGCGGTTTAACAATCTTCATTTTTGACCTACGCATTCATTGTCCTTTTGACCTTTGCAGGAAACATATCGAAGAGCTGTACTGCCAATGGCTGGACAGAAATAAACCCAGTTGTCGTTGCATATAACTGTGGCTATGACCCCAATATCACGGAGGATGGAAACATGGTGCGTATGTTTGCTTTTTTTTTTTCGGTTTGATTGCTACTCAATGCGTTCTAAGGCTAAAGGGGTAGTTTACCTAAAAATGAAAGTTCTGTCAGTAATTACTCGCCCTCATGACGTTCCAAACCCGTAAGTCCTTCATCGGAACACAAATTAAGATATTTTTGATGAAATCCGAGAGCTTTCTGACCCTGTATAGACAGCAATGCACCTGACACGTTCAAGTCCCAGGAAAGGTAGTAAAAACATAGTTAAAATAGTCCATGTGAGATCAGTGGTTCAACCGTAATGTTATGGCACTACGATAATACTTTTTGTATGCAAAGAAAACAAAAATAACAACTTTATTTACCAATAAAGTAGCACCGTTGTAGTACCGTTGCTGTCTATGCAGGGTGAGAAAGTTCTTGGATTTCATCAAAAATATCTTAATTTGTGTTCTGAAGATGAACGAAGGTTTTACAGGATTGGAACAACATGACGGTGAGTAATTAATGACACAATTTTCATTTCTGGGTCAACTATTCCTTTAAGACACTAAGGGACAGATTTACTAACTGCTTGTGCCAGAACAAACTCTTTTTTGGCATTTAATGAATACTGCCAGAACATACTTAAGACACAGTGAAAAAATCTTAACGAATAGGCGTGGATACACAACATCTATGGGAGGATAGTATTAATAAATTATGCAACGCGATTTATTATGGTTTGCACTAGTCAATTTACTGGTATTTATTTAAAGGAACACTCCACTTTTTTTGAAAATAGGCTCATTTTCCAACTCCCCTAGAGTTAAACAGTTGAGTTTTACCGTTTTCGAATCTATTCAGCCAATCTCCAGGTCTGGTGCTAGCACTTTTAGCATAGCTTAGCATAGTTTATTGAATCCGATTAGACCGTTAGCATCTCGCTCAAAAATGACCAAAGAGTTTCAATATTTTTCCTATTTAAAACTTGACTCTTCTGTAGTTACATCGTGTACAAAGACGGGCGGAAAATGAAAAGTTGCGATTTTCTAGGTCGATATGGCTAGGAACTATACTCTCATTTCGGCGTAATAATCAAGGAACTTTGCTGCCGTACCATGAGTGCAGCAGGCGCAATGATATTACGCAGCTGTCAACTCTGCCGGCTGCAACTCTGCGGCTGCGTCCGAAAACCTAGTCAGCTGACTTGCTGCCTCGCTGCCTTATCAGGCAGTGACTTCGAAGGCTGCGAAGGCAACGCTAGAAACAGTTTCGGACAGACTTCAGAGGC
>JAHKKF010530385.1:2050-16122 GCA_019740295.1 Labeo calbasu
CACTTTTTTTTTTTTTTTTTTTTTTTTTTTTTTTTTCTTGTGTGCATGTGAAGTTTTTATTTTGTATTAATTTTTTATTATTTGTTATTTTAGGGACTGTTGTTACTTAGAGAAAATAATATATCAAATATTTGTTAAAATGTTAAATAATAAAATTAAAAAAACATATAAAAAAAATTCAATAAACAATAAAAATATTTACAGATGACTCTACTATATACCAAATATAAAGCTGAAAATAATGCTCTTTGAACCATTTATGTTAAATATGATATTAAAAACTACTGAGAGGTTTATAAATTTGGAAACGGAAACTGTGTAGGAACCCTGGACCCTGGATCACAAAACCAGTCATAAGGGTCAATTTTTTGAAATTGAGATTTATACATCAAAGCTGAATAAAGAAGCTTTCCATTGATGTATGAATTTTTGAGGATACGACAATATTTGGTCAAGATACAACTATATCTGGAATCTGAGGGTGCAAAAATAATCAAAATTGCCTTTAAAGTTGTCCAAATAAAGTTCATAGCAATGCATATTACTTATCAAAAATTACATTTGGATACATGTACGGTAGAAAATTTGTAAAATATCTTCATGGAGCATAGTCTTTGCTTAATATCCTAATGACTTTTGGCATAAAAGAAAAATGTATTATTTTAATCCATACAATGTATTTTTGGCTATTGCTACAAATGTACCTGTGCTACTAAAGACTGGTTTTGTGGTCCAGGGTCACATATGAGTGATATATTTAAATATATATATATATATATATATATATATATATATATATATATATATATATTATATCAAATATATTATATCAAATATATATTTTCTGTAAATAAGGTTGCTATGACATCTACAATTTAGGGACCAGTGAAATTTCACAATTCTCAATACCTCAGTCATATTAGACATATTAGACAAATACAATAGGAAAAAAGATACAAATGAAACAAAATGTTTTGTTTTTATGCAAGTCTAAAGTATTTAGAAATTGAATAATCAAATGTAAATTAGAACAGCATAGTCTTAAACTTTCTTTGTTTTTCATAAAAAGCTAAAAAAGTCCTTCAGTCAAGAGTAGTGAGTGATTTTTTTTTTTTTTTTTTTTTTTTTTTTTTTATTTTATGTTTCTCTCTCTCTTTTATTGTTTGATAAATATATAGCACACAGTCGACAGCAGAAATAGCTTGTTGTCACTTTAAGAGCCGCATGGATCCAATTTACTGTTATGCACATATTTTTGTTCTCAACTGTTTACATTCACTTAAAACATAACCGACAAGAGTTTATGTGAATTATCACCAAGCGCCACATTTTGACACATTTTTGTGTGTATTTGACCATTTAAGCACGCACCTTAAGCTAAAAGATGAATTTAAGTGTCTGTGTTCTGTTCTGCCTCTTAACACATGCACGGAAATCCACCAGTGCAAGTTCTCTTTTTTGCGCTTTTAAAAACATGAATAAATCTAATCAACTTTAATAAATCAAGCACGTCCCATTTAGCAAAAGTCATGTTACATATTTATACTGAGTTGCATGTAAAAATTTGGCTTTTATGGAGGAGCAAAAGTGCACTGCTTAAAAGGGGGCGGAATGGGACTCAGTAATCGTTTTATCTCTGTTTTCATAATCGTTGGAGGCCGAAATGGAAACTGTATTTCGATTAATTGCACAGCTCTACTGAAGACTGAAGTAATGGAAGCTTTGCCATCACATGAATTACATTAAAAAATATTAAAAATAGAAATGTGTTATTACACTGTAATAATATTCACTATATTACTGTTGTTACTGTGTTTTTTGATAAATGCAGCTTTGATAAGTGTGATGTATCTCTGTAATCCTTGTCTTCTGTTTAGGTGGACTACAAGTTAGGGTTTCAAGTGGAAAACACTTCAGCCATGGATCAACCTCAGAGCAACATCTCTGTTCAGGGGGAGGTCCCGCGAATTCGTTCAGGTGAGTGAAACTTTTCTCTCTCTCTTTTTTTTTTCCCTGTCATATCATGTTGTATTTTCAAGGAAAAGATGCTTTTGATATCTAAAACAATACATAAAAAAAAAAGTGACTCATTACTCACACGTAAAAATGACCTGTTAGCTAGTGGTAAAATTATTCTTGTCAGACTTTTATTGGTTGAAAGTTTAACCATCACAACTTAAAGGAGAAGTTCACTTCCAGAGCAACAATTTACAAATAATATACTCACCCCCTGTCTTTCTTCAGTCGTAAAGAAATAGTTTTTTAAAGAAAACATTTCAGCCTTTTTCTTCATATAATGGACTGCTGTGGTGCCCCGATTTGGAACTTCCAAAATTTTTAAAAATACAATTTATATACTTTTTCATGCTAAATGCTTGTCTTGTCTTACTCTGCTTGGACTGTTTTTGTTCTGGTTCGTGACAATTAGGGTATGACGAAAAACTCCCACCATGTTTTCCCTTAACTGCGAAATCGTCCTATATCGCTGTTTTACCTTTTTTGTTAAGGGTGTTTGATCTTCTTTGCATTTTCACTTTGCAAAGACTGGGTCGGTACTTCTGCAGTGATGTAGGATGATTTTAAAAGAAGTTGAGGGAGAAAATACGATTGGAGTTTTTCAACATGCCCTAACTGTCTTGAGTCAGAATACACAAAGTTCATGGAAAGAAAGGCAAGATGAGCTTTTGAGATTAAAAAGTATTTAAATTATATATATTTTTAATGAAAATAACCGGTCATTTCGCTAGATAAGACCCTTCTTTCTCGGCTGGCATCATTTACAACCGCATTTGGGATCGTTTGAAGCCGCATTTAAACTCCTTTTTGGAATTTCAAAATCGGGGCACCATAGCAGTCCATTATATGGAGAAAAATTGAGATTTTTTTTCCTCAAAAAACATAATTTCTTTACGACTGAAGAAAGAAAGACATGAACATCTTGGATGACAAGGGGGTGAGTACATTATATGTGAATCTTTGTTTTGGAAGTGGACTTCTCCTTTAAAGGAGTAGTCCAAGATGTGTCATCTAAGATGTTGATGCTTTCTTTCTTCAGTCATAAAGAAATTGTTTTTTGAGGAAAACATTTCAGGAATTATCACCATATAGTGGACTTAGTGGGGCCTGTGAGTTTGAACGTCCAAAATGCAGTTTAAATGCAGCTTCAAAGGGCTCTAAATGATCCCAGCCAAGGAAGAAGGGTCTTGTCTAGCCAAACGATTGGTCATTTTCTAAAAAAATAAAATAAAAATAAATTATATACTTTTTAACCTCAAATGCTTGTCTGTAATCCGGGTCAATACAGTTAGGGTATGTTGAAAAACTCCCAACTCATTTTCTCCTCCAACTTCAAAATAGTCCTACATCTCTGTTTTACCTTATTTTGTAAAGGGCATTTGACCTTCTTTGCATGCTCACTTTGTAAACACTGGGTCGATGAAGGAGGATTTTAAAGTTGGGAAGGACAACGAGATGGGAGTTTTTCGACATACCCTGTATTGACCCGGATTGCACAGAGTACGTATGCGCATGGCAGAGCTAGACAAGACAAGCATTTGAGGTTAAGAAGTGTATATACATTTATTTTTTTAGAAAATGAGCAATCATTTTGCTAGATAAGACCCTTATTCCTCGGCTGGGATAGTCAAATTCGTGGGCACCATTGAAGTTCATTATATGGAAATTATTCCTGAAATGTTTTCCTCAAAAAACAATTTCTTTACGACTGAAGAAAGAAAGGCATGAACATCTTGGATGACAACGGGGTGAGTACAAATTATCTGTAAATTTTTGTTCTGGAAGTGAACTACTCCTTTAAGAACCACCAGCCTCTTTTCAAAGGCTTTTGTATTTGGTGTTGCCTGATAACCACCATAGTGAATACAAAATCTAAATTGGCTCTTTGTCACGATAGCAATGCTGTTTGCACCACCTACTGTCAGAGTTATTTTGTGTGAACAACCCTTTCATTGGTCTTCTCATGTAGTTTAGTAGGAATCGGGCGAACACTAATGCGCCCGCACAAAAGGGAGAGCAGCTTTACCCTTTCAGAGAGTTTAAAATAAGGCCCTGCACTGATTGTTTACTTGAATATCTAGTATAATCAAATTTGGTTTTCCAGTAAGTATTCTTTCTGTGTGCCATTCCAGTGTTCAGAGTGGATCTTTTCTGCTCTGGAAAGGCTGATGGAGAGGCTGTGCTAACCGTGCAGTTGAACCTGACTATTCCAGCCAACAACTTCACAGTGCTCAACTTCAAACGCAGGAAAATGTGTTACCGAAGTAAGATCTTTTCATACACGTTTATCTTATTTCCTCCAATCCATGTGTTTCTGAAGATCTTAGTGCATGTTTGTGTTTTTTTTTCCTGTAAGTATGCTGTAGGTTTTTTGTGTTTTGGCAGATTGTGTGTCAAGTTTCACATTGCTAGAGACTGCAAAGATGATAATAACACAAGCTTTCTGTCACATGCTTCCCCAGAGGAAATAGCCAGTGAATTTATTCTCTCCTTATTTGAAGCACATGAGCCAAATTAGCTGCTAGAGAAGAAAAAGAGTTTGTGTATGCCCCAATTTCCTCTCCCTGGTGGAATAACTGGGTCAGCGTGTGTATGTGGCGCTCAAGAAGATATTGTGTGTCTTACACTTTGTGTGGAAAGAAGTGAGGTTTTTACTGCCCTGGCAACAATTTGCAAACCAAACATAAATGAGACCACAATTAACCAGTTCATGTTTGCATGAATCTCACGAGAGTTATCAAGACGATGTCAGATTTCACCCCAAAATCAAGTATTTTTTTGCTTAAAGGAAAATATTGTTCTCAATATTGTAATCTAAGAAAATAATTGCAATGAAGTATAAACAAGAGTTGCTTTTATATCCTTTGATTTGCATCAGAATCAGTATAAATTATTGTATTATAGTATCTTTTTGTGTAATTGAAATATAGTTAGATGTAATGAGAATTACAAATAATGAGAATGAAAGGCCTTTGCTTATTTGCAAAAAGAAATGAAATGAAGAATGAAAAAGACAGAATTTGGAGTGAAATATGAGTAGAATCTTGTCATTTTCTAGTTGCTTCTGGTGGGCAACAGTCATATAAAAGTTAACTGTTATATGTATTACACTTTGCTGATTCCCTCATTGTTTTACAGGAATTGAGCAGCCAGAGCCCCCCAAAATTCTGCCATTCCCGAACACAACTATACAGAGAATAGACCGTGAGTATTTCATTATTTGGCCTTTTTAATAAATGTAGTTCTACAATGAGACAATCTTCACTCTGCTTTTGTAAACTCTCTCCTCTCTTTTGATCTTAGCAAGCAGTTCAAATGCTCCCACCACATCCACGCGAGTTTTCTACATCAGCGTGTGTGTGTGCTGCATCGTCATCTTCCTGGTTGCCATCATCCTTGCTGTATTACACCTCCACAGTATGAAGAGAGTGGAAATGGATGACAGGTGTGTGTGCGTGTGTGTATGTGCATGCACTTTTGTTTGATTGTTTAGTTAGTTTAACTGCACCAAAACAGTCTTCAACTTAGTAGTTTAGAGCAAATTTGATTTGATATCTTTTTTTTTTTTTTTTTTTTCCAATTCCCTGACATTTATATGGGCCATTCTACAGAACTGGTTCAAAATCAGAAGTGGAAAAACAAAATTTGTATGTATGCAAATTGTATAATATCCAAGGTACACATTTCTAGTAATTGTGCAGTTAATTATCATATTGTATTTTCAGAAAGTTTTGAGATACCAAATTTGTCACTACCGAAACACAGTAATGTATATTTTAATTAGAAGGGTTATATTGACCTATTAGGATTTTGCTTGCATCTACATTGTAAATATATTTTTTACTATTTTAGTAAAAAGTTTTAGAGGTAAATCAGTAACAATTACAATTTTAACAATATTTCAAGTGTGATTTTTATGAGATTTGTTGTGTTTTGAATCTAATCTTTCTTTGAAATCAGTATGATCAACTTTACGACTTTTACAAAGTTAACAATTAATTAGTTTGGATATACATTGAACTAAACACTATCATAACATCTTAGTTGATAATTCAATATACTTTTATTTTTGACAAAACATCCCATGTTTGGGTCGTGACTGGACATTTTCAGTAGTGACAGTAATGCTTTGGTAGCGACCACATCACATTACAGAATTTTAACTCACTAAAACACTACTGAAACATATTAAAATACTAAAAACTTGCATTATTTGTACTAAAATTGTTTATTTTCCCCAAATAAAGGATTATGTGTTTATTTTATCACTCCTGAAACGATGATATGTTTCAGTCATGATTGTTTCGGTAGTGCCAATTTAGGTACTTTTGAGCCCAGCTCAAAGATGCTAATAATCACATGGTTAGCTAGCACAGTTCTGAACAGTTAAACACACACAAAAACTACATTTTATGGAATAACACCCAAAAAACAATGATGTCACAACTGAAACTTTGCAAAATGTTTCAGTCGTGACTGTTTCAGTAGTGACAATTTTAGATACTTTTAAGCCTATCTCAAAGATGCTAATAATCACATGGTTAGCTAGCACAGTTCTGAACAATTAAACACACACAAAAACTACATTTTATGGAATAACACCCAAAAAACAATGATGTCACAACTGAAACTTTGCAAAATATTTTGGTTGTGACTGTTTCGGGAGTGACAGTTTTAGATACTTTTGAGCCTATTAACAAAGATGCTAATTAGCACATGGTAAGTTAGCACAGTTCTGAACAGTTGTACACATAAAAACTACGTTATTGAAAAATACCTAAAAACGTGTGCCTAATTACAGAAAATGTGTTTGGTAGTGACGTTCCTTAAAGTTACACAGATTTTTTTTTTTTTTGACTTTTGAACACATTTACCTCAAAATAACCCATCTAAGGGTACACAGAAATATTTCCTGACCATAAATGTAGGGATGTAGTTAAAATCAGTCTCAGCCAATGGACTAAAACATATACTATTTTGGTAGTGACATGAAAATGAGGTACACATGTTTTTTTACATAAAGGTTAATGATTTACAAAGAATATATAAAATACATATTTTTTTGCAACTTTAGTTAAAAAAAACATTGTTTTTATAAGTTGAAATTTAGGAGTTAGCGTTCAGAATAGCTACCTCACAATTCCCACAGATTTTTAGATTTTTTTTTTTTTTTTTTTTTTTTTTTTTTGTTGTGGGTTTGTCAGAAGACAGGAAGAAAAAAATCTTATCTCCAACTAATTTCATACCAGAGCAGGGTAGTTTAATTGTGTTTTTCTGAAATTGAATTAGACATCAGTACAAAGAACTGTCTTTTTCGGCATTATATAAGGTTAGTAGATTAGATTTTATCTGCTGCTATTTACAAGAAGAGACAGAGCTCCGTTTATCTTCTATAACATATCAACCTCAGAACAAGAATGTGCTCAGACTCCATTTTCTATTGGTGGATTGTTTTTGCTCCACAGCCCAAGTAGGAGACCAGAAGAAAACCAGAACCGTTTAATAATGATGATGATGAGTCAGTGACATTAGATCATGATTAGGTTCAATGAGTTTCAGGAGGCAGGTTAAACCTGCATCATTTTAGGTCTTTCTCCAGAGGCCTCAGTGTTTAACCTTTGGAGTTGGAGTCTAATGGCTTTAATTAGGACAATTACACAGCACTTACTTTTTAAATGCACTGGGGGTTCAGGGCCAGGTAAAACCCTACACCTTATGAAAAAACAGATGATTTCATCATAAAAGAGGCTGTGAAGTCATTTCAAAATGAAGACTGGTCTGTTTTAGTAAAAGGATTTGAGGTTATTATTGTAAGTCCTAATATAAGCCAAAGTACCTTTGTGTTTTAATTCCTAAGGTAATGAATTTCCTCTCTCTAAATCTTTTAGTGTCAGTGACAGTGGAAGCTCCCAGGGTCTGTCTCAGCCTTCCACCCAGACCACCCAGTACCTGAGGGCAGACACCCCCAACAACGCTACACCTGTCACCAGTAAGACTACGACCACACCGTGTCTCTCACCCCTGACCTCAGATCAGCAACTCTCTCAAACATCGCAACCACCTGCCGTAACCATCTGCGCTCCTCTTTAAAATGTTTAAAATGTCAGCAACCCGTCTCTCGACCAGGAGAAGTAGCTCAAAGAGCAGATAAACACCACCAGGATGCCCTTGCTCCCCATGGCTAAGACAGCCGCTTGTTAAATTGTTCTAAACTTCACACCTCTGGCTGCATCTCGTCTTGTCCTGTTCACACCAAATGTGCATTCCTTTAGAAATTAGAAAATTGGAAACGAATGATCAAATTAGCTAAACTGGAATCAGAAGGTTGGAATAAACAGGCGCACACGTTCTCCCTTCACATTTTTGCACTTAAGTGTAGTCCCGCGTTGACTCCAGCATTAATTGTTTCTGTGTGATCGGAATAAGTACAGATGTTTCTTGCATATACATACTTGTGAAGTCATCACGTTCCCATTACAATAGTAGGGCCCTATGATTTCCGCAATGCGGAAAACGGGGGCGGAATCGCAGAATCCAGTCATAAAAGTGGAATTTATTGTATAACGTGGAATGTCACGGATGGATTTAATGGATAAATCAAAAGTAGGTTAGTACACTTCAATCAAAACGCAGTATGGACTAGTGTCTGTGAATATTAAGCCACAAAAAATACTATTTAAATATAAATCCTGCATGTTCTGCATGTCTCTGTGTGAATGAATGGCACAGACATGCGGTTTCGTTGACTTCACACGAGCACGGATGCGCTAGGGACGGTTTTAGCTTTCGCAGGCTCAAAATATGAGTACATGAACGCAAACACAATCTCCAGAGCTGCTCTGAGAGTCACTTAGTGGGCATTTTACCGTTTTATTTGAGAAGAACTGTCGTCATATTATATACAAACAGAAACTTAAAGGAAAAGTTCACTTCCAGAACAAAAATTATGGATAATTTACTCTCACTCCCTTATCTAAGATGTTCCTGTTTTTCTTCAGTGATAAAGAACATGTTTTTTGAGGGAAAACATTTCAGGATTTCTCTCCATGTAATGGACTTCAATGGTGCCCCCGAGTTTGAACTTCCAAAATGTAGTTTAAAAGCAGATTCAAAGGGCTCTAAACAATCCCAGCCGAGGAAGAAGGTCTGCTTGAACTCTGTGTATTACAGTTTATGACGTTCCCATCTTAATTTCTTCTCCATCTTCAAAATTGTCCTACATCGCTGTTTTAACTTTTTTTTGTAAAGGGCGTTGGATCATCTTTGCACGTTCACTTTGTAAACACTGGGTTGGTACTTCTGCAGCGATGTAGGGTGATTTTGCAGTTGGAGGATAAAATGAGATGGGAGTTTTTCTACATACCCTAACTATTGATCCAGAATACGCAGAGTTCACACAAAGCTAGACAAGACGAGCATTTAAGGTTAAAATCATATAAATTGTTAATTTTTTTTTTTTTTTTTTTGAAAAACTGATCATTTCGCTAGATAAGACCCTTCTTCGGCTGGGATTGTTAAAAGCCCTTTGAAATTGCATTTACACTGCATTTTGGAAGTTCAAACTCGGGGGCACTATAGAAGACCACTATATGGAGATAAATCCTAAAATGTTTTCCTCAAAAAACCTATTCCTTAAATTTATTTACGTCTGAAGAAGAAAGACATGAACATCTGAGATGACAAAAGGGTGAGTAAATTATCTGTAAATTTTTGTTCTGGAAGTGAACAACTCCTTTAAAGGTCTTCACAGCAACCCGTCAAAATAAAAGTTTGGTTTTACTTGAAGAAACTGTGACAGAAATATATTACTCAATTTAATGATAGTAGTACTACTACTACTATTACTAATAAAATTATTATTGGAACATTATCTTTAAATTAACATTTACCAGACAAATTATTTACCAGAATTTATTTAGCAGAAAAAAGTAAATGCACAACACAGTATTTCAGCAAATAAATAATAATAATAATAAAATAATAAATTGTTTAAAAAAATTAATTGAAGATGCTTTACTATTAAAATTGAATCCAGAAAATGAATAAAAAACAGAATTTGATGCAAAATAAAACTGACTGTGAATGCAATTTTTGTTCAAGTTTGAATAAATTGCTGTTAAATATTGTGAGTTTTATGGTTTCAAATAATTAGACATGCTTTTTGATTAATACAATTTAATTTAAGCTTAAATTAGTCTAAAAAATTAAAACAGGAAAAAAACAACAACAACTAAAGCCAGAAGAATGAAAACAGAAAAAAATGGAATTTGGGAAAAAAATAAAACTGATTTCATAGCTACAATAGTGCAAAAGCCATATGTCAGTCTAATAGTATTTGCTCAATCCGTCGCTGTCATTTACTAGTGCCATCTCTGAGGCATTTCTTCACACTTAGGATGTTGACCATGAGAAACCAACCACCTCCACCCCTTTTCCAACTTGGGACGCAAATAAGACCAAATCAACAGGAAGTTTCCACTCTTTTAAAACACGGTCACTGTTTTCATAGTGGCTGAGTTTCTCCTTTCCCTCAAATGACCGGATTGGGCTAAAATTAGAGGTTTTCAGGCAGAACTGAAAGGCGGTTTGATAACCTCCCTTCAGCTTCCCATTAGTTAAAGCTTGCCAGGTGATCCCATGAGTCTTATATTCACAGTGGCCCCAGAAAATATTTAAACACTTAAGTTGCAAAATAAATGTCTTTGTCTTTTAATTAGATATGGAAATGTCAAACATCATTTGACTCAGCCAAGCAATGCATTTTCATTTTAACCAATGGTTGTCACTCTCTGCGTCCGATTATACCTACTTTGCTACAGTATGCAAAAAGCAAGGTCAAATTAGTAAAATATCCAATATCACAAACCATTCATAAAAACAATTAGTAAATGACAGGAAATGGAAATATAGCTGATGTCAATTACATAACGATTCCAGCGTTATGAATGTTAAATGTCTGCATTGTTTTCATACATACATGCATAAAGTAAGAAGTAAGATGCACTATATACTCAATAGTAAGCGTTTTCTGATGCAGCTAAGTACTTTGGTGTCAGCAGTTTTGGGTGATATTTTACCAAATGCGCTCCCTCAAAGACAATCATGTTTTAAAGTTATTTTCATAAACCCGTGTGGATAGTTGATGGTGGAGATATCTGCTCCATTTTGCCCAGGCTGTGTTCTCACATTGTGTGTAGCGCCTCCTAGTGGTCTTACATGCTTGGTGCACTGTTTCATGCTTATACCATGTGTTTTCTTGTCTCACTTTTGTTCTTGTGTGTGGAATAGCTCAGGCACTATCTACCTGCTATGATTATCCATTCTTCATATACCTCCATCTTTCTTTTTTTTTTCTCTCTCACTCTGTCCTCCCTCCACTCCTTCCTTTTTCGATCAGATGCTCATACTGGCTCTGCACCCATGCTCCAACTTGCAGGCGCCTCCTTCCCTCACCCTGGTGCCCCCTCGCACGAAACCAAAAGTAAGTTCTGCTGCTGTCTAGCAGATAGAGAGAGCAACAGGGAATCATGAATTAATCATGTTCACTAACCTTCTACCTTTAACCTGGTTTCTTCTTCACCATCACCATTGTTTTTGTTTTTGTTCTTATTGGTGTTCATAGAGCTCGTTCATCAGTTCACACTGTAGTGCAAAGAGAAGACGTTCTCATTTGCATCATGAGAAGAAAAATATAAGGCGGAAAAGCAGAATGTCATGGAATTTGTCAAAGTTAGGATGAATTAATCAAACGTAGGTCATTAGACTTAAAGGAGAAGTCCACTTCCAAAACAAAAATTCACATATAATGTACTCACCCCTGTGTCATCCAAGATGTTCATGTCTTTCTTTCTTCAGTCGTAAAGAAATTTATGTTTTTTGATTTTCCTTTTTCTCCATATAATGGACTGATATGTTGCCTCGATTTTGAACCAAAATGCAGGTTAAATCCCAAATGCGGTTGTAAACGATCCCAGCTGAGAAAGAAGGGTCTTATCTAGCGCAACGATCGGTTATTTTAATAATAATAATACAGTTTATATACTTTTTAATGTCAAACGCTCGTCTTGTCTCACTCTGCCCGGACTGTTTTTTTCCGGTTCATGACAGTTAGGGTATGTTGAAAAACTCCCATCTCATGTTCTCCCTCAACTTCAAACCATATTAGTCCTTTATATGGAGAAAAATCCTGAAATGTTTTCCTCAAAAAACATAATTTCTTTACGAGTGAAGAAAGAAAGAAACATCTTGGATGACAAGGGGGTGAGTACATTACATGTGAATCTTTGTTTTGGAAGTGGACTTCTCCTTTAAATAAAGTCGCGATATGGAGTAATAGTTGTAAATATTAAGCCGCAAAACTCGGTGTCTCGGTGTTAATGAATATTAGCGTCTGCCGTCTCACTAAATGAGGACATAAATACATGAACAGCATCAAAATGTACAAAATACTACTACTAAAGTTATTAAAACCTTATTTTTAAGCAGAAATCATATATTTCTTCAGTGTTTTAATAGTAATAGTAAATCCTCTTTATTTGCCAAAAAAAATAAAAATTGTTTAATTTTCATTACATAAAAAAAGATAAATGAAATTAATGCTTCATGCCTTCTTTTATAACCAGAAAAATGCTAATTCACAAAAAAAAAAACATTTTACATTTCACGAGGCTATTGTAAGAAAAAAACGAACTTGTTTTTATGCATTCAAATAGACATGCTAGAACACAGAATTTGGTTTTTAATAAATTTCATGTAAAACATGTAATTTTTGTTTAACTTTTAATAAACTGTTGTTAAATTGTTTACATTTAATGATTTTAATTAATTAGACGTGTTTTTTGATAAATAAAATTTAATTTAACCAATAAAAAGGAGTCCAGAAAAATTAAAACTGAAAAAATGGAGTTTAGAAAGAAAAAAAAAATTGGAAAAAATAAAACTGATTTCATAGGGCCCTAAAAATCAGGTAGTCATGGTAAATTATGGTAAATTGTCATCATTTACTCACCCTCATGTTGAACCTGTATGGAGACATTTTGAAGAATGTGAGTAACCAGTTTACTGTAGCCGTTGACTTCCATAGTTTGGGAAAAAAATACCATGGAAATCATGAAATTTTGAAAACTTTAAAGTCATTACAAAGATTTTGGAATGTTTTTAAAATTAGTCTCTCATGCTCGCCAAGACTGCGTTTATTTAATAAAAAATACAGTAAAATAGTAATAGTGTGAAATATTATTACAGTTAAAATAACTGTGTTTCTATTGTAATATAATTTATTTTATATATGTTTAAGCAGCCATTACTTAAGTATTCAGAAATCACACTAAAATGCAGATTTGGTCTTCAAGAAACATGTCTTATTATGAGTGTTAAAAACTATGCTGCTTAATATTTTTATTTCTATTTTACAGACTATGGGTAGATGAGGGTTCCTCAAATCAAAGTGGAGTTTAGTTCCAACCCTGATCAAGCTCAACTACCTTGTTTGCAGTTTTACATTAGTTACCCATAACCACCACCTGGGGGCAGCATCATGCACATGAGTGGAAAAATGTAGTCGAAATGAATCAGAACACTGGCTAGTTGTGTTGCTAGTGAAAGTGATATATATTTACATTTTGTTCTATATTCATAATCAGTTGTATTTATATAATCACTAATATAATGTTTACCACATGGCACAGTGAAGTAGTGATTATAAACAGGGAAACTGTCCAAAAAGACGTGTTAACCTAAAAACAACACATGAGGATACACAATGTTTTAACAGGATACACAACCAAATTTTTTTGTTATGCTTGTGTATTTTAAAGTACACTGCAGCTAAATGACAGAATAAAACATTTGGCTTTCTCTAAACATTTAATACAATTGACTGTATAACTGTGAGATAAAATCAGTTACACACCAAAACATGTTGTGCAGGAGTGACACTGCAGTGTTTGCCTTTGGCAAAGCTGGGGTTTTACTTCATTGATGAAGTGTCTAAATACTTCCATTTGTTAAAATAACACGGCAAACCTCTGTCGTTCCCTGAATTGTCATTGTTTTGA
>JAHKKF010530387.1:0-14965 GCA_019740295.1 Labeo calbasu
CTTCTGGAGCATCAGTGAGTGTTTGAACCTTCTGTAATAGTTGCATATGAGTCCCTCAGTTGTTCTCAGTGTGAAAAGATGGATCTCAAAATCAGACAGTCATTGTTGGAAAAGGTTCAAATACACAAAAATGCTGAAAAACCAAAGAATTTGTGGGACCTAAAGGATTTTTCTGAAGAACAGCAGGCAGTTTAACTGTTTTTCTTGTGAACTATATGTAAACATCTTTTATGTGAAATATCTTATTGAGGTCAGTACTAAATAAAAAAAATAACATGCATTTTGTATAATCCCTCTTATTTTGGTAAAATAATTAACATTTTGCAGATTCTGCAAGGTGTATGTAAACATTTGACTTCATATATGTGACCCTGGACCACAGTCATAAGGTTTATAAATTGAGATTTATACATAATCTGAAAGCTGAATAAATAAGTTTTCCATTGATATATATATATACACACACACACATATATATACACAATTAATTTCAAAAAGTTTTTTTTCCAAAAAAGTGAAAAATCATGTAATTTCCATCCCACATAATATCAAACACCCACATTACACATACTAAAATGCACTTTCAATATTTCAGGACATGCTACACAGTCAAACCAAGATTTATTCAGGAACCTTCAACATTACTCACATTATCACAGTTTATTCGGTATAGTTTAGAAATTGGTAACAAAATATGACAAGATCTCAGAGTTAAACTGTCCGAACAAATTCATCTTGATAATGTCAGATAACTTTGACAGAAAGGTATGTAATGGATTACAATCAAAAATTCTGACAACTGTTGACAATATTTACACAACTATCAATACTTTGTTAACCAATTACCAAGCAATGCTTAATTTAAGCAAAACATGGTCAGGTCAAAGTGTCTGAATAATTTTTGGTCCCAAATTGTTATCAGTTTTACTGGTAGTCCACTGTATGAAGAATTTTGGGGTATAATATGTCACAGTTCACTTTATTTTGCTCTCCTTACTTACATAAACAATAGTGTCCTGCACCCACTAGTAAAAAAATATCAAAAATTATATCTGGTGTCCAAATATTTTTTGGTTTGACTATATATGTTTAACATTTTGGTGAACATTTTTCCTTTTTTTATTTCACAGCACACACTTACCTGAGAAAAACTGGGCCTTGAAGCCTTTTTTAGAGACGGTGTTGTCAGATTTAAATTCAATGCGCATGTTGTTGTACTGAGAGGTGATGGCCTCCGGTTTCTCAGCTCCGCAAAATTTCCCATGCAGCCTGGAGTCAGCAGACAGACCGCTCCTCACCTCAACAAAGTCATACTTGCACACCTGCGCAGGAGAGAGAGCAAACCTGAGTCATGAGTCAGCATCTACGGAAGCCAGCAGTTCACCTTCAACCACTTTTGGTCAACAGCATCTTTCTTGTCCCAAAATACAGCATATGAGTATTTTAATAGTTTTAAAAATTGTTTTCTCTTATGCATGTATTATTAGTTAATCATCTGATAGATCTAAAATGTAAACGTTTGAATCAAAAATAGAGAGGGAAAAAGACTGTCACATTTGTTTTGAAGAGAAACTGGATGGATCCTTCATTTAAGTGGCACAAAATGCTCCACTGATAATCGCAGCTTTTCATTTTGATCACAACACATGAAACTTTTGACAATAATAGTCAAAAGTAAAACAAACTGTACACTAGTTATCTGGAGCAAATGTTGTTTTTGGCAATCAATAAAGCTCAGGCCATTCTCACCTCTCTCTGTTAAACCAGTTCCAGTACATTGAAGGAATGTTCCAGGTTCAACACGAGTTAAGCTCTGCTGACAGCATTAACACAGACTATTTTGGCCAAAAAACCCACAAATCATATTCACAGCACTATGTGCTTACAATGGAAGTCTATGTGGCAAGACATTCAAGAGGGCTTAAAAGCAAGAATGGGCGGCTTGTAGTCTAAAAGAAGCACTTGTATTCATTTTTACATACAAAATGTGTGTAAATTATGCTTTTAAAGGACAAGTCCACTTCCAAAACAAAGATTCACATATAACTCACCCCTTTGTCATCCAAGATGTTCATGTCTTTCTATCTTCAGTTGTAAAGAAATAATTTTATTTGAGGAAAACATTTCAGCAGTTTTCTCCATGTAATGGACTGATATGGTGCCCCGATTTTGAACTTGCAAAATGCAGTTTAAATGCGGCTTCAAACGATCCCAAATGCGGTGGTAAACGATCCAAGCCGAGGAAGAAGGGTCTTATTTAGCAAAACGATTGGCTATTTTCATAAAAATAATACAATTTATATACTTTTTAATGTCAAACGCTCGTCTTGTCTTACTGTGCCTGGACTGTTTTTGTTCTGGTTCATGACAGTTAGTGTATGTCAAAAAACTCCCATCTCATGTTCTCCCTCAACTTCAAAATCGTCCTATATCGCTGTTTTACCTTTTTTGTTAAGGGTGTTTGATCTTCTTTGCATGTTCACTTTGCAAACACTGTGTCTGCACTTCCGCAGCGATGTAGGATGATTTTTAAATGATTTTTGAAGTTGAGGGAGAATATACGATATACGAATACCCTAACTGTCTTGAGTCAGAATACACAGAGTTCAGGGAGAGCAAGACAAGATGAGTGTTTGAGATTAAAAAGTATTTAAATTGTATTTTTTAAATGAAAATAACCAATCGTTTCGCTAGATAAGACCCTTCTTTCTCGGCTGGGATCATTTACAATCGCATTTGTGATCGTTTGAAGCCACATTTAAACTGCATTTTGGAAGTTCAAACTCGGGGCACCATATCAGTCCATTATATGGAGAAAAATCCTGAAATGTTTTCCTCAAAAACCATAATTTCTTTACGACTGAAGAAAGAAAGACATGAACATCTTGGATGACAAGGGGGTGAGTACATTATATGTGAATCTTCGTTTTGGAAATGGACTTCTCCTTTAATTGTACATGAATGAATATCTGGTTAAATGATACCCCCGTATCTCCTGTGGATGGAGTTTGCACCATGTAAACAGTACTTTGCAAATAGTTACATAATGTGCATTTCTGGTATCATTTCACGTACTGTGCAAAAGGTATTTTAGTGCAGGTTCATGCATTATAGACTTTCAATGCAAGTCCATTATTGTAAATCGATTCGTTTTGTGGCCATAATTAGTTTCTGTGGTAATTAGCAAGATGTCACTGATGCAGAACCTGTATGAACCCAAGACATCCCAAGCTTTAATTTATTCAGCAATTACATAGTACGCCATTAATGCAAAAGCTATAAAATGCTCAGGAAAGCTTGCAGCTGCTTTAAACACGGTTTAGCATGTTGCCTAATTTAGAGGACTAATAGCTATTTAAAGAACCCAGCCTGAGCCAACAGGCTCATTTTCTTTCTCAAAATCACTCTTCTTATTTAGCGCTAATGTAATGACGTTGCTGTAATATTAAAGCAATATAACCGGCTTCTATTAAAGTCTGTGAAACTTAAAATAATGAAGTATAAAAAGACAGGCTGGAAGCCAGATGGCAACTCTTTAACAGAGCAGCTTTGTTATAAACTACCTGAGAGTTTGTGATAAGCATGCATGAAGCCCAAAAACTACTCTTCATCTACAAACAAAGGCTTGGCAAACAAATCATGAGTGCATTCGTCAGGTGAGCTGCACCGGGCAAAACTGCTGTAAGCTATCAGCAATGAACAAGTAAGAAAACATGAAGGCAATTTGGGGAAGTCAATCCCTAAAGCCCTGTGGTGATTCACACCAATCAGGCTGAAATGAACCAGACAAACCCACCCCACTCTGAGGCAAAAACCTAGTGCTCACATCGTTCCCCTCAGTCTCGAAGACGTCGAAGAGTAGCGTGATGCGGTACTGCGTGGGCGCCACCAGCTGCCAGATGCAGTTCTTGTTGGGCGGATACTCTTTGGGCCAGCCTGGACTGGTGATGGACCCATTCAGCTTGGTGATGAAACCACCACAGGCAGCTGAGGAAAAAGACGACAGAAAAGACAAATTAGACTAATGCATTATGGAGAAATACTTCAGCTCAAAAGCTTCCTCCTCAGTCCACACACAACATTTATTAAAATGATCTTTGCGTATTTTCAGTAACAGTACAGGAGCGTAAATCTTTGGAAGGTTAAAGTAGCAACAGATCTTTTGTTCCATATTGTGACATGCATTTGAGTGAACGGGATTATCAGAAAAGAAAAAAAAAGTTAAGGCAGAGACTTGGTTCTATTTGTTGATTGTAAGCTTGCGGTGGATTGTAATACTGGGTTTAAGTGATTAAATGATTTGACAAGATATATCACCAAAGAAAGATCTGTCAAAAAAGGAACATGTGCATGGATGAATCATTCACAACAACCTCAAATAACATTAAATTTAGAAAACAGTGTGATTTTTCCATCACACTTGGCTTGTTGTGAAAT
Source organism: Labeo calbasu (assembly GCA_019740295.1). Lineage (NCBI taxonomy): Eukaryota > Metazoa > Chordata > Actinopteri > Cypriniformes > Cyprinidae > Labeo > Labeo calbasu. The sequence goes on from JAHKKF010530387.1 coordinate 4,438, forward strand.
TCCCTTCACGTTCTCTTTATACACAGAGTTTATTAAGTACAACGCTGGTTTGTTGTTTTCTCTAAAATACTTTTTAACCTTCCTATAAAACTTCATCTGAAGGCACTCAAGGTGTTTATTTTGAGGTTTTGTGGATCAATCAAGAATCGTTTGAAAAGAAATCACGATGCATCAACAAGTTGACTTTTTTCCCTCTCTGATCTCTACCACTGTGTTTATATACTTAAAGCGATAAATTGATAGTTGACTCACAAATATTTCAGTCATCAAAAGATGGCATTGGTGTCTAAACAACATCAAACACTACTGACTTTAATTGTACCAAAAAACTGAAACATTTTCCAAAATATGTTTCACAGAAGATAGAAACTCAGGTTTGGAACTACATGAAGGTGAGCATTTTTCATTTATGAGTCAACTATCTTGTTTTCACCACATGCACAGCAATTACCCAATCATAACATAGGTTGTTTAAACAGAGAAGTATTACACTGTAGGCAAATTAGCAAAAACAACCTGGACTAATCTGGTTTAATTCTAACCCTGACTTTCATTGTCAGAAAAAATGTGGAAAAATTGTACTTTTGGGGGATCTTTTTACCTTCTTTACCCTTAAACGGTGCAAATTAGTAGTTTAGAGTAGTAATATGTACCCCTAAGGTACTAATATGTCCTCTTATGGTACTATTACGCACTCTTTAGGGGTAAGGAAGGTACAAAGGTGTCCCTTTATGCATACTGTCCCAGTGACAAGCTGTTGTACCCCCAAATGTAGGGCACGGACGGAATCGCAGAATCGGGTCATAAAAATGGAATTTACTGTATAACGTGGAATGTAATGGAATTCGCCAAATTTTGGATGAATAATTCAAAAGTAGGTCAGTACACTTAAATCGAAATGCAATATGGACTAGTGTCTGTGACTATTAAGCTGCAAAAATACTATTTAAATGTGAATCCTGCATGTTCTGCGTGTCTCTGTGTGAATGAATGGAGCAGACGGGCGGTTCTACACACATACTGAAGTTCGAATGACTCTTGCAGTGTTTTTTTAGCCTTGGCTGCCTCAATATATGAGTACATGAACATAATCTTTAGAACTGCTTCTGTTTCTTTTAAGAAATATTATCATCATATCATATGCATACAGAAACTTAAAGGAACTTAAACGTCACAGCAACCCATTAAAGTAAAAGTTTGTTTTAACTTGAAAAAATTGTGACAGAAATATATTACTTAATGTAATGATAATACTACTGGTACTAATAAAATAATTAAAACATTATTTTTAAAGGAACATTTACCAGGAAAAAATATTTACCAAAAACAAATGTAAGTAGTATTTTTGAAAATAACTTAAAAATAAATAAATAAATATATACTTATTTGGCCTATATACTTTTGATTATTAAAGTTTAATAAAACCATCCACAAAATTAATGGAACACATAGAAATAGGCAAAAATAAAACTGAATTTGAAAAAAAATATATATATATATTTCATAGGAGCTTAAATTTAAAATGTTTTGCTAAACGTTTAATAAATTGCTGTTAAATTGTGTAAGTTTCATGATTTCAATTAATTAAACATGCTTTTTGATTATTATTATTATTATTTTTTAAATTTAACTATTAAAATGAAAAAAAAAAAATAAAAAAAATAAGAGAATTTGGGAAAAATAAAAACGATTTCATATAGGGCTCTACTAAATGTATAAATGTAGCACATTTTGAAACCAAAAAAAATATATATATATAAATGCAAAAGTACAACTACAGTACATATGTGACCCTGGACCACAAAACCAGTCGTAAGGGTTAATTTAGGGTTAACAAATCACTGAAAGCTGAATAAATAGGCTTTCCACTGATGTATGGTTTGTTAGGATAGGGCAATATTTGTTAGGACAAGACATTACATTGAGAAATCGCTTTTTTAAAGTTGTCCAAAGTTCTTAGCAATGCATATTACTAATCCAAAATTAATTTTTGATATATTTATGCTAGGAAATTTACAAAATATCTTCACGGAACATGATCTTCACTTAATATCCTAATGATTTTTGGCATAAAAGAAAAATCAATCATTTTGACCCATACAATGTCTTTTTGGCTATTGCTACAAATATACTTGTGCTACTTAAGACTGGTTTTGTGGTCCAGGGTCACAAATAAGGGAGAAAAAAAAAAAAAAAAAAAAAAAACTCTTTGGAAACATTTTTTGTGAAAGTATGCTTACACATTTCAAGCACAACATGCCTTGATTACAAAACGCTCTTAAACTTTCAATTTATCAAGCTGACCAGCTTGTGGTTTGTCAAAACTGGCACCTGCTACATATAGAATAACAAGAACAGTCCTGTTTTAATTAAAATACACAGGGAACAACCCCAGGCTTCGTATCTAATCAAACACAAAGCAGAAAGACGGAGTAGTTTACTTTAGTGCGGCACGATCCAAATCACCGACCGGATCCCCTACAGCGATTTTCACCGAACACATGCGCTTGGGGAGAGATGTTTCCATGGCTACCCGCATGAAGCCTTTGGACAGCCATTGCCTTGAAGTTTTAGCTTTGTGTACATTTAAGCCCTATCCGTCTCTATTCCCACTGGACTATCATGCAACAAACCCTGTTCTGTGAAAAAGAGCAGCTCAGTCATTATGATAATGTCGGATTTATTGCTGATATGATGATAGCCACCGGGAAGCCGTGCTGGGCCAATCTTTCTTTTATCTAATGGAGAATCATTTTCCGATCGCTCCAGTCTGTCACGAATGAGCTGTTGAGTCATCTCAGTGCATGTCTGAACAAACAGATTTTTGCTCAATATAGCAGCCGCAGGGTACGTGCTGTCCTAGCAACTGCCTCGCGTATCCAGACATTAGCTGACGATATAATAAGAGACGCTAGCTATTAGACAACTCTTCACTTTAAAATGATTTGACCCTTAACCCGAACTGAATTTAAGCGCTTTCTTTGAGAAGAACATGATATAAACAGATCCAAACTTCAGTTTGATTTCCAGCCACTCACAAAACAGAGCAGCGCTTTGTAAGTGTCGTGCGGAGGAGGGTAAAGAAAGCCAGGCGAGCCTGCTGTCAATACGAGGAAGGTGCTCATAACTTGCTGGCAGCCCCAAGCCAATAGCACAAAACAGATGTCGGCGGTATGTCAACAGTGCAAGCAGGAGTAGTAATTAAGAAGGTGCAGTAGCACCGATTCTCCACTAGAGGCAGTGCTGCTAGGTGCACAAAACATGCACTCAGTAATTCTAGCTTCATTAAAGGATGAATTATCTGGGTTAAAATACTTCCCTTATCTCAGATTAATATGCATAAGTAAGCCCTTTTTGTAAGACTTGTTACCAGTGCTGGGTAGATTACTTACAAAATGTAATCTGTTATTTATTACAAATTATATGCTGAAAATTGTAATCACTAATTTATACAAGATTACTCATTTTAGGTAATGTATTCTGACTACTTTTGGATTACTTTTAGATTACTTTTGACATGAATTGTTTGCAGATTTAAAAAAGAGAATAAAATGTATGACCATTAACCGACATCAGAGAACGTGAGTATGTTGTAAAATTATTGAGAATATTTTAGTTCAAAGTTAGGTGAAAGGGGTTTGACTGACAAAACGTTTGGGAATCCCCGCATCATGAAAGTAAAGAAAAAAATAGAGAGGATCAATACATTATGAATAATTTACTGTCATTATGTGAATAATTTGCAATCATAATCCATAAAAAGTAACTGCAATCTGATTATGAGCATTTAAAAATGTAATATAACCTAATTACAAGTACTTAATTTTTGGAATCTGATTCAAATCCAGATTACATGTAATTAGTAACTACCCAGCACTGTTATTTGCCCAAAAAAGTGCAAAACTATCAAGTTTGAGAACCCTGATCAACCCGGCAAACATTGGTTTAACCAATGGTGTGAGTTCAGGGCAGGGCTATCTGTTTCTTTAGCCAATAGAAGATAAGGGAAGTGTTCCAGAAACACTTTTTTTTTCCAGTTGCGAGTAATGACATTAGTGATACAGAAATTTCCCCTTATATCTTCAAGATGGGGCAGAAAATTACTTCCTGGGATCCTGAGGCCAGATTCATGAAACATTCTTGGGAACAAAATTCTGGTAAACTAAAGTAACTAACGAAAGTTAAGAATATTTACAATAAATAGTACAAGTATTATATGTAAGTATTACAACATAAGACTAGCTACATAAAATACATATTATTATTATTATTATTAGGAATCTGCACAAATACTCTGAAGACCATTGAGAATAAAGATCTGTTAGTTATGTGTAATGTGACTTGTATTTACTGAAATTGACAACAACAACAACAACAACAACAACAACAACAACAACAACAACAACAACAACGAAAACTCAAACTAGGGACCTTGTTATTAATTTCATAATTTAAGCAATTTTTGGCAATCTACAAGCAGCACATCTTGGCCTTTGAAAGCATCAGCAAATCTTTGGAAAAAACTGGCACCAGATAACACAAAAGCCTGTCACTTCTTAAGAAAAAAAAATGATGAAAATATGTGAGAACGTCTTAAGAATTTTTTCTTAAAGGAAAAGTCCATTTCCAGTACAAAATTTACAAATAATGTACCCACCCCCTTGTCATCCAAGATGTTCAAATCTTTCTTTCTTCAGTTGTAAAGAAATGTTGTTTTTGAGGAAAACATTTCAGGATTTTTCTCCATATAATGGACTGATATGGTGCCCTGAGTTTACCATATTTCCAATATGCAGTTTAAATGCGGCTTAAAACGATCCCAAATGTGGTTGTAAACGATCCCAGCCAAGGAAGAAAGGTCTTATCTAGCGAAACAATCGGCTATTTTCACTTAAAAAATACAATTTAAATACTTTTTAATCTCAAACACTCGTCTTGTCTTACTCTCCCTGAACCATGTGTATTCTGACTCAAGACAGTTAGGGTATGTCGAAAAACTCCACTCATATTTTCTCCCTCAACTTCAAAAATCATTTCAAAATCATCCTACATTGCTGCAGAAGTACCGACGCAGCCTTTGCAAAGTGAACATGTAAAGAAGATCAAACACCCGTAACAAAAGGTAAAACAGCGATATAAGATGATTTTGAAGTTGAGGCAGAGCAAGACAAGACGAGCGTTTCACATTAACAAGCATATAAACTGTATTATTTTTATGAAAATAACTTATCGTTCCGCTAGATAAGACCCTTCTTCCTCGGCTGGGATCATTTACAACCACATTTGGGATCATTTGAAGCCGCATTTAAACTGCATTTTGGAAGTTCAAAATCAGGGCACCACAGAAGTCCACTATATGGGGAAAAATGCTGAAATGTTTTCCTTAAAAAATATATAATTTCTTTACGACTGAAGAAAGAAAGACATGAACATCTTGGATGACAAGGGGGTGAGTATATTATCTGTAAATTTTTGTTCTGGAAGTGAACTTCTCCTTTAAGAAAATTCATAACTCCTGTTAAGAAGAATTTTGTGATTCGGCCTATGATCTTTAAAAACAGTGCTGTTTTTCTTTTCCCTTACACTTGCCTTTATCTTGCCTTTATTATAGAGTTAGCATTATTTGTTTGCAATCTAAGACAAATCCACAGAAAAAAAAAAAAAGGAAAATGTACTGGTAATTTTCTTCCATTGACATTTCTGCCATTGACATTATATATTTAAGTCTAAAACGCAACACAATGCATTGCATAATTTAAAATATAGGTAAAACACCTGTGTAAAATGAATACAGAAAATTATTTTATATTAACCTTTATATTCCGTTATATTAACATATTGGGCTGCATTTTGACAGACTTTTCTGAGAGTGTGCAGCTTTCCCTCGATGCTGCCACAAACGCTTTAAAATTGGCCGTATCCAACACTGAACTATTCACATACTGACCTTCGCAACTCCGTTTGTCCGCCGCCAGTTCGTACCCAGGGTCACAGGCGCACTTGTAACTACCAAGTGTGTTGACACAGCGCTGCTCACAGCGACCGTTGTCGGGTCTGGAGCACTCATCCATTTCTGCAACAACAAGAGCATCAGAGCTTAATCAGTTACCGTACCTTAAAGGAACAATGCTTATATCTGAGCTGATGTTTAGTGCTAACATAATGTCGTCATTTTCCATAATTTTGGTTATTGGTCAAATATTTCATGTGCATTCCTGAATTTACAAAATTCTAGCTACAATGTAAAATTCTGAGCTATAACGCAAATAATCACACCTATATAATTTCCAGAGATCAAACCCAAGGTGAAACCATGTTCACCTCACCTTTGAAGAAATTTGCAGCGAATCCAGCTTTGTTGACAGAACCGTCAGACACAAACTTCATCCAGAGCTGGTTGGAACTGGATTTAATATCATCAGGTTTATCATAACCACAGAATCTGCCCAACAGTGGGCTGCTTTCTGAGTTCCCATCTCGAACCTCCAGGTAGTCATACGCGCAGTTATCGTGCCTCTCGATCTTGGATTGAAAAGACAAAAGATAATGGAGAAAAAGGAAATGGAAAAACAAAACTTAAACCTGAAAGACCTGAAATGTATTTCTTTTCTTTCAATGCAAGACATGCCATTACATTTTGATAACAACCAGCTGTGACTGTAACCAACCTATTCATCAAGGTCTAGAACGTCTTAGAAGAAAATCAAGTGAAAACAACACTGAATGTTTTTCCCCTTTTCTTTTACAGATCTACAACATCCCTTCTTTTCAAATACAAAGATCATGGAGAGATTTGGATTTATTTACACCAGCTGGTTAGAGTCAATAAAAACCAGAGCCAATGCAATGACACGATAAAATTAGTCAACCAGACGGATAACACAACCACTAAAATAAAGCTACAATCCAAAAAAAAACTCACACAAAAAACATCACAATCAAACTGCTAATTTTAAGAAAATAACATACTACACAAAGTAAAATTTAATGCATTTATTATTATGGTTTTTTTTTCCAACTATCTATTAATAAATATTGTTTTTATTATTGATTATCAAGTTACAGCCCTAGTCTGCTGAATCATTTTTTTTTTTCAGTCCTATTAATGTTTATTTGTAGATATACACTGTCTTTACTTATTAAGGACACACTCTAACATTGTATCAGTGTATAAGAAATTCATTACATGCTTATAATGCAGTAATAAGAACTTTTTCAATCATACCTCAAAAGACTGGAAGGTAAGGCCTACATGGTAACCCTGAGCCACAGTGATCTTCCACACACAAACTTTGTTAGGTCTGTAGTCATCTGGGTAATTCGGAGACTGAATTTGACCATTGTCTTTCTTCACTTCCCCACCGCAAATAGCTGCAAGATAAAAGGTTATAGTGCAAACATTACAGTAAAGCATGAAAATAACTACTAGATGTTGTAAGGTGTTCAACTTTCAACAGAAACCCTCACTAATAGGTCAGCTATGGTCTGTGGGACAAAACACTAATTACTTCTTTATCATTTATTCAACATCCACCATATTTTATAACATTTGATAGTTGTTGATTTGTTTGATATCTGGTACCTTCATAAACAGCAGAGAAGCCTTTTCCCACCCAGTTGCTGCTACTGCGAAACTCAATCCACAGGCGACTGTCTGTAGAGATGATTGGCTCAGGTAATTTATCCCCACAAAATCGACCTGCGTACACAAACAAATAATTCAACATTAATTACCAAGCTTCACCTTGATTTTGTTTCATATTCTTCTTCTGAAATGTCAGGTGTACATCTCAAACCTTTCAATGGTGCTTTCCTCCAATATCCATCTCTGATCTCGACATGATCATACCAGCACAAATGACTCCGGTATAAATCCATAGATGTAAAGTTCAGAATGATCTTAAGGGGGAAAAAAATGTTGTAAACTGTTACTGGAGGACAGTTGAAATCTGTGAATGTCTTAATAACTGTGCAAATGCAATAATTCCAAGGAAGATTTCAATTCTGTCTGAAATCCTCATTTTAGACAAAACTTCAAACCCCAAAACTCTGTGGAAATATTCATTATTAATATTCATTTTAAAAGTCCTCAATCTATTCTTTTTTAATTCAGATCATTTTGTAGGGTATATATTACTCCACTGTAATCAGGAAGTTTGTTTTAGAGTAAAACTATATAAATATCCAAAATATTTGACAGAATATTTTCTTCAATCAAGGCTTCAAAATGGTATTACACTGTATATATATATATATATATGTGTGTGTATATTGAAGTTGTAAGTAAAATAGATAAACAATATATATAAAAAACATTTTACATACAAATGCTAGTCTTTCTACGTCAACATTTCACGTTTAATTTAACATGTTATTTGCAGTGTTGAGGAAAGCTACTTTTAGAAGTAATGCAATTACAATATTGCATTTCTCCATAATAAAGTAACCAGTTGCACTACTTAGTTACTCTTTATGGAAAGTAATACATTACAATATTGCATTACTCCATAATAAAGTAACCAGTTGCACTACTTAGTTACTCTTCATGGAAAGTAATACATTACAATATTGCATTACTCCATAATAAAGTAACCAGTTGCATTACTTAGTTACTCTTTATGGAAAGTAATGTGTTACAATATTGCATTACTCCATAAAGTAACCAGTTGCGTTACTTAAGTTACTCCTCATGGAAAGTACTGCATTACAATATTGCGTCACTCCACAATAAAGTAATCAGTTGCGTTACTTAGATACTTTTCTTGAAAAGTAATGCGTTACAATATTGTGTTACTCCATAATAAAGTAACCAGTTGCGTTACTTAGTTACTCTTTATGGAAAGTAATGTGTTACAATATTGCATTACTCCATAACAAAGTAACCAGTTGCGTTACTTAAGTTACTCTTCATGGAAAGTACTGCATTACAATATTGCGTCACTCCACAGTAAAGTAATCAGTTGCGTTACTTAGTTACTCTTCTTGAAAAGTAATGCGTTACAATATTGTGTTACTCCATAAAAAGTAATCAGATGTGTTACTTATTTACACTTCATGGAATGTAATGCGTTACAATATTGTGTTACTCCATAATAAAGTAACCAGTTGAATTACTTAGTTACTCTTCATGAAAGGTAATGTGTTACGATATTGTATTACTCCATAAAAAGTAACCAGTTGCATTATTAGTTAATCTTCATGGAAAGCAATGCGTTACAATATTGTGTTACTTCATAAAAACTTAACCTGTAAAAAGTAATCTGATTATGTAACTCGTGTTACTTTTAATGTGTTACCGCAACACTGGTTATTTGCTGTTCCTTTATTATTAATTGTGAATTTTCACTAGCGATTTCTGAGTAAAAAATTGTTTAGACATCAATTTTTTTTCACTGTAATCTGCAACTGGAAAATGTAAATCTGGAAATGTGGTAGTGTATGTGAAAGGCAGTTCAGTTTGTGTGAATCTCTGGAAACAAATTTCAATAATGACTCAAAGAATCCGTGAATAAGTTTTCTAAACTGATTCATTGAAAAAAACTGTTAGGACAAACTGAGTAATCAAAATGAACTGGACTTCAACTCTATGTCGGACCAATATCACAATTTAACAGTTTATAGGCCTAAAACTGTATCTCACAACAGATTCATCAGAACTTCTTTACCTTTTCTCCTGGTGTGACTGAAATTCTCCATATGCAGTGCATATATGCTGAATAACCATTCGGAAAACCAGGAGAAGATAAGTTCCCACTGCTCTCCTGCAAACTTTCTCCACATCCTAAGAAAGACAGTAAGAAAGGTCATGAGCTGACAATGTTCAAGAAGAGTTAACAAGTGAACAGTTCATTACACATAAACAAGATGTGATCAGTTATACAAGGGCCCACAGAGACAGCACGCTGCCTGTATATAAAACATTGCTGTGCGTCACAGAACACAACAAAGACAACAGACCACGAAAAAGTCTGGATTGCCTTTCACAGTGTGCGCCTTGAGCACTTTCATGTTGTGAAGCACATCTGCTTCTAATGTTACACACCTGCCTAATATTCACAGCAAAGAGCGAGAGAAGGGAATAAAAGTCATGCAAAATTCAAACTAAAAGAGTTTTCATTTATATGCGTGCAATTAAAATGAAACAGTTCGCGGGCAGCATATTGTATTAAATGTGCTGGGTAATTAAACGCTCTGGTGGTCACTGTGAAAATACACATGGCAAACCAGCACTGCTTCATTAAATGCCAAAATATCAGCAATTTCATAACATATTCATAAAACACAACATATGTAATGGTTAATGTATGGCCCGCTTTACGCTGGGGTCCTGATTACCCTTCCAGCTCATTATTTTGTGATAATGCGCAGCTGATGGTACATTATCCTGCTTATTATTTGACTACTTACTATCTAACTATCCAGCTAACTGAATAAATAAATAGACATGAAACATTAGTCTGCCCTTGTATGATTATCTAAAATAAAATAAAATAAAATTCTGAAATCCTCATTTTAGACAAATATTGCA
>JAHKKF010530392.1:0-10042 GCA_019740295.1 Labeo calbasu
AAAAATGCTGCCTTGCCAACTAACTGAAATAAATAATTTTAGGTTAAAATAAATTATTAAAATTAAAAAAAAACTAAAAAACAAAAACAAAATAGAAATATTAAGTTAATAAAAATGAAATTGAAATGAAAAATACTACAATACAAAAAAATACTAGAATATACTAAAAAAAAAGGTTTTTTTTCGTCATATAATTTTTACATTTCATGGAAATTACTCTTATTGTTACTTAAAATCATTTTCATTTAAATTAAACAAAAAATATAAAGAATTTAAACTTCTAATTTAAATAAAAGAAATTACTAAAATAAGTATGTTTAAGTTTATGTAATAAAATGACTAAAACTAAAACTGGAATAAAAATAAATTAAATATTAATATTAAATATATACTATATACTAATAAAATAAAATAAAAAATACATATATATTTTTTTAAAAGTGTTTTAAAAAAATAGAATTATAAATGCTTCCTCTAATTTCTAAAAAAAAAGAAATGGTTCTTGTTTTTTCCCCCAATATTGGTAATTTTCTTACAGAAAAAAATATAAATATTAATAAAATAAAAAAATAAATAAACTTGAATTTTTAAAAAAGTTAAAAAAAGCATTTTATTTTATTTCAGCTTTATTTTAATTAAAGAAAATAGTTTTAGGTAACAACAACAGTCTTTTCCTGAAGTTAAAATCCCATTCACAGTCTCCATAAAGAATTTTATATTATAGATTATGGACTCATATTTTAGTCAAAAGTAACGGTTGACACATTAAAAACGTCTTATTGATGGATTTGTTTCAGCTTTTGTCTTCTCAAGATGTTAACTGATGAATCTTTAAAAAAAAAAAAAAAAAAAAAAAAAAATTAGAAATGGTTCTTGTTTTTTCCCCCAGTATTGGTCATTTTCTTATAGAAAAAAATATAAATATTCATTTTTAAAAATAAATAAATAAACTTGAATGTTAAAAAGTTTTTAAAAAGTTAAAAAAAAAAAAAAAAATTAGAAATGCTGCCTCCAGTTTCTAATAAATTACCTGCCAGCCAACTGAAATAAATATTTTTAGGTTAAAATAAACTACTAAAATTACAATGGGAAAAAATAATACATTTAAAATAAATAGAAGTATTAAGTTAAGAAAAATGAAATGAAAAATACAAAAAAAAAAAAACAAAAAAAAAAAAAACTAAACTATATAAAAATGAAAACTGAAAATATAAAAATAAATGTTAATTCGAAAACAGTAATAATCCATAATAACTCTTCCTCCAGTGAAAAAGTGGTCTTTATATTTTAAGTTTTCTAATTTTCATTTAAGGTTTAAATTCTTCATATAATTTTTTCATTTTATTTTATTTCAGCTTTATTTTAATTAAAGAAAATGGTTTTAGGTAACAACAACAGTCATTTCCTGAAGTTAAAATCCCATTCACAGTCTCCATAAAGAATTTTATATTATGGATTATGGACTTATATTTCAGTCTAGAAGTAACGGTTGACGTTAAAAACGTCTTAATGGTGGATTTGTTTCAGTTTTTGTCTTCTCAAGACGTTAACTGATGGACTGGAGTGGTGTGGATTACCTGTGGATTACTGTGATGTTTTTATCAGCTGTTTGGACTCTCATTCTGACGGCACCCATTCACATCCATTGGTGAGCAAGGGATGCAATGACACATTTCTACAAATCTGATGAAAAAACAAACTCATCCTAATCTTGGATGACCTGAGGGTGAGCACATTTTCAGCAAATTTCATTTTTGGGTGAACTATTAACATTACCAAATCAAGATTTTTGACAATACATGATGATTAAACCTGTTTAGCAGCATTTATAGATGTGAAACTCAGTAAACGATCCTCACTATTGATGATAATACACTAGTAGACGAAACTCTAGCATCATTTACCCTCAGGAGATGTTGTTGACAATCACACAGTTGTAAAGCTAACACTAGCGTTCCCATTTTTTTCTATATAGTACGTCATGTTCAGAGTATGAGCAAAGAAACGCCATTATAATAGGAAGACGATATCAAGTAGGAAAATCCCACATGACTCCGAATGGAGCGGTGAACATCACTTACAGCACCTTTTAACTTTTTTAGGCCACAGAGTTTTCAGTTGCGTTTCAAAGTGCCTCGGCCTGCACAAAAATAGAGGCTTTTATCCGAACCACTAAATCATTTATGCAGTACGTGTTCAGGTGTGAAGAGCCATAGAAAGGTGGGGAAAATGTTGAGCAGGAGCTGCTATTGATAGCAGGCATTAGAGAAATTTCAAGAAGGGATCCATTAAGTGTACGAAACAATGAGATCTCACAGATGAACACATTCACAGTACAATGAAAGGTGCTTAGTTTTATATTTGTCTATTATCAGATCTTATTTCCAATTTGAATACAGTTTAACCTTAAGATCTCTTTCGAAACTTTAGGTTTTTATGAGAAGAATCTAACAGACACAGTTAAAGGAACAGTTCATTCCAGTCTCACCAATAGATCCTCTGCAGTGAATGGGTGCCGTCAGAATGAGAGTCTAAAACAGCTGATAAAACATCACAATAGTCCACAAGTAATCCACACCACTCCAGTCCATCAGTTAACATCTTGGGAAGACAAAAGTTGTGTGTTTGTAAGAAACAAATCCATCATTAAGACGTTTTTAATTTAAAACTGTTGCTTTCATCTAAAATACAGTCCATTTAATTCATAATATAAAATGATTTATGGAAACTGTGAATGGGATTTTAACTTCAGGAAATGATTCTTATTGTTACCTAAAAGCATTTTCATTTAAATAAAATAAAATATGAAGAATTTAAACTTAAAATGTAAATAAAAGTTAGAAATGACTAAAATAATTTTAAGTAATAAATTGACTGGAGCTAAAACTGGAATAAAAATAAATTAAATATTAATATTAAATATATAATATATATTAATAAAATAAAATAAATACATTTTTTTAAAAAGTGTTTAAAAATATAGAATTATAAATGCTGCCTCTAATTAAAAAAAATAATAATAACAAAAAAAAATAAAAACAAACTGAAATAAATAAGTTTAGGTTAAAATAAATTATAGGGAAAAAAATAGAAAAAAATAGAAATGGTTCTTGTTTTTCCAAAAACAAACAAACAAACAAAAAAAAAAAAACAGAATTAGAAATGCTATCTAAAATAAACAGAAATATTAAGTTAATGAAAATGAAATGAAAAATACAAAAAAAAAATACTAAACTATATAAAAATGAAAATTGAAAATATAAAAATAAAGATTCATTTAAAAAAAAAGTAATAATCCTTAATAACTCTTCCTCCAGTGAAAAAGTTGTCTTTGTATTTTTAGTTCTTGGTTTTCCCCAAATTTTGGTAATTTTCTTATAGAAAACATTTTTTAAAAAGTTTTTCAAGCTTTTTTCAAACTATATATATATCTGAAATAAATAAGTTTAGGTTAAAATAAAATACTAAAACTAAAATGGAAATAAGATAAATAGAATTATAAAGATAAATATAAGATAAATAATAAAAATGAAATGAAAAATACTAAAAAAAAAAAAAAAATACTAAAATATAAAAATGAAAAGTCAAAATATAAAAAAAATATAAAAAAAATTCAAGAAAGTAATAATCCATAATACAGTAACTCTTCATCCAATGAAAAAAAAAAAAAGAATTAGAAATGTTGCCTCTAATTTCTAAAAAATAAAATAAAAACAGAAATGCTGCCTTGCCAACCAACTGAAATAAATAAGTTTAGGTTAAAATAAATTACTAAAACTAAAATGAAAAAAGTAAGATAAATAGAAATATTAAGTTAATAAAAATGAAATACTAAAATCAAAAAAAAAAGAAAAAAAAACAAAACTAAATTACAAGAATGAATATATATATATATTATCATTATATATAATCATCATTATTTTTTTTTTTAATATAACAAAAAAAATGCTTAATTAAAAAAAGACTTTTTAACTAGAGGAAATGTTATTATGGATTATGGATTTGTATGTCAGTTAAAAACGTCTTAATGATGGATTTGTTTCTTACAAACATGCAGCCTTTGTCTTCTCAAGACATTAACTGATGGACTGAAGTGGTTTTGATTACTTGTGAATTACTGTGATGTTTTCATCAGCTGTTTGGACTCTCATTCTGACGGCACCCATTCGCATCCATTGGTGAGTGACGCAGTGCTGCATTTCTCCAAATCTGATAAAGAAACTCAAAACTCATCTACATCTTGTATGCCCTGAATTGAACCCTCAAGCTCTCCATTTACTGGAAAACGACTTTAAAGATTTTAAAGAAATGTCATCCGTTTTTTTCTTCCCTTTTCTTCCAGTAGAAGTTCAGAAATGTTTCCACAGGTCTCGTTCGTAGGCAAATAAGACGAAAGAAATACGCAAGTTAAAATATGCATGTTAAAAATAACAAGTCTCAGCTGATATTTCTGCACAACACGCTCATTTTCAAAGAAAAACTGCTTTCAAAGCACAGAGCGAGAGCAGCCATCTGACACAGCCCAGTGAAATATGAGCGCTGGAAATTATTACAGTAGTGTCTGTGGACGCGGAGCTTCCACTCACGCCAGTCATTCCCAGCGATCGGATTTTTCTCAGGAAGGAACAGCGGTGCTTCCAGACAAAGGTGTAGAAACAAACACGCTTTCCAGCAAGAGGAAACCGCCTGACTTCCTTTTTTCGTCCGTTTCGAATTACTTTCCACTTATTGTCCGCCTTTGAGAACGTTACAGTGCGTTTGCAACGAAAAAAGTCCATCATTACTTTGCCTAATGCACCGAAATGCACCTAAATAATTCATCCCACGCTCGGTTTAATTCACGCAAACAATCGAAGCAATACTAGCGCAAAACATCAGCAACCATGGCATGCATAAAGAGCTGAGCGATTGTTTTTCACACATCAACATCTGCACAGATCATTAGATCATTTCATAGAAATGAAAACTATGTTTTAAACCTTTCGTTTTTAGCCAAACATTCAAAGCAAAACACTGAGCTCTACAGAAACCACATTACTGGAGTGAAGTGATTCACAGTGTTTTTGTGGTTTAATTTTCTAAAGGGCGTTTTCTACATTCAGTCGTGTTTGCGTGTCAAAAGAAAAGGGCTCGTCTGAATGATTTATAACCACTTTAGGCTGTCGAAAATCTTCTGGCAGTAAATATAACCTCTTGTCTATTATTTATTACAATAAATAATAACAGTTATACAGGGTTTTGTATCTAGTCAGGTCCGTTCTAAGCAAAAATACAGATATTTTAAGATATGAAAGTAATATATGCAAGATATAGATGTAATTTTTTGTCATTTTTAACTTGAAAATAAAGTTTTAGGATTTGAAAAATTCAAAACAAACTTTAAAATGATAAAATTATGGTTTAGATTATATTTGGTTCTTCACAATTTCTAATTGTGATTTTATTGTCATTTTAGTAACACATAGGCTTAGTAGATTTTATTTTTATGTTTTTCACTTTAATTTTAGTTAAAGTTTTAGCAATTTTGTTGTGTGTTTTTTACCTTTTTAAAGGTAATTTTTTTGTTATTTTTATTTTTATTTAATAGTTTATATTTTCACTTTAATTTTTTTTCATTTTTATATATTTTTTTATTTATTAGCAATGTTGTGTGGTTTTTACCTTTCGAAATATGTCTTATTTTTTTATTTATTAGTTTTTATTTTCACTTTAATTTTAGTTAAAGGTTTAGCAATTTTGTTGTGTGGTTTTTACCTTTTTTAAATATGTCTAAACATTTTTTTTTAATTATTATTATTTTTTTATTAGTTTATATTTTTACTACTTTTTTTAGCAATTTTGTTGTGGTTTTTACCTTTTTAAATATGTCTATAATTTTTTTAAATTCATTTTGATTCATTTGATTTATTTATTAGTTTATATTTTTAATAATTTTAGTTAAAGTTTTTGCAATTATGTTGTGTGTTTTTTTACCTTTTTCAATATGTCTATACATTTATTTGTATTTATTTATTTATTTATTTATTTATTTATTGGTTTAAATTTTCACTTTAATTTTAGTTAAAGGTTTAAGTTAATTTCATCTCCTTTCATAATTCAATTTATTTTAATAATTTATTTTAATTTATTTATTAGTTTATATTTTCACTTTAATTTTTGTTACAGTTTTAGCAAATTCGTTGTGTGAGGATTTTTTTACCTTTTTTAAATGTCTATACATTTCTAAATTATTTTTATTCATTTTTTTATTTATTAGTTTATTTTCACTTTAATTTTTGTTAAAGTTTTAGCAAATTCGTTGTGTATTTTCACCTTTTTTAAATGTCTTTACATTTTTTTATTCATTTTTTTATTTATTAGTTTATATTTTTACTTTAATTTTAGTTAAAGTTTAGCAATTTTGTGTGTGGTTTTTACCTTTTTAAATGTGTCTAATTTATTTTATTTTTTTTATTTTATTTTTATTTATTAGTTTATATTTTACTTTAATTTTAATTAAAGTATTAGCAATTTTGTTGTGTAGTTCTTACTTTTTTAAATATGTCTATACATTTTTATTTATTCTTATTTATTTGTTTTTTTATTTATTAGTTTATATTTTCACTTTAATTTTAGTTGAAGTGTTAGCAATTTCGTTCTGTGGCTTTTACCTTTTTAAATACATCTGTACATTTTTTATTAATTCTTATTTACTTGTTTTTTATTTATTAGTTTGTATATTCACTTTAATTTTAGTTAAAGTTTCAGCAATTTTGTTCTGTTTTTTATTTCATTCAAGTTTTAGCTATTTTGTTGTGTTTTTTACCTTTTTAAATACGTCTATACATTTTTTATTAATTTTTTATTTCATTCAATTTTTAGCAATTTTGTTGTGTTTTTTTACTTCTTTAAATATGTCTATGTATTTTTTTTTTGTTCATTTATATTCACTTTTTTATTTATTAGTTAATATTTTCACTTTAATTTTAGTTAAAGTTTTAGCAATTTTGTTCTGTGGTTTTTACCTTTTTAAATATGTCTATATATTTTTTATTAATTCTTATTCAGTTTTTATTTATTAGTTTATTTAGTTTTAGTCATTTCAAGCGTTTAACTTAAGCTAAATATAAATGAGAAATGTAGCTGAAGTAAAATAAGTTTATGCTTAAATTTAATTTAATTTACCAAATTAAAAGTCATTTAACTTTTTTATTTTAAAGTCCTCATTATTCTGAGGGGATTCTTCTTATTTAATAAAAATACATACATACTACCATCATACTACTGTTACGTATACGCTGGTTACAGTATTAATAGTCGTACATTATTAGTCGTTTCTGAGTCACATTCGACACATGTGTTTGTGTGCATCACATGATCAGGCAGAGAAGTCATGTTAACAGCAGATCCGCTGAAGCTTCAGATCGTCGTCGAGCTGTAAAATAGGTCATATGATGCTGCAACACAACATACAGCTCAACGAGCCACAGCACAATGTCTGAGCAGTGCGGAGCACATGAATCATTCATTCCCTCCAGCAAAAACACATACGTGCAGAGGATGCTGGCTCTGAGAGATCAGCCTGAAATTTGACGTTGACACAGGAGGTCACAGGTCACATTTCACCCCAAAATCAAGAAACAGAAAAGAATATTTTTTTAAAAGCTTATTTTTAGGCACATTAGGATTTTTTGCATTATTTTAATTGCTTTCTTGTTTAATATCTTTAGTACCATATACAAAATTAAAGGACAATTAATTTCTTTAACTATTTCTTTTATACAACAAGTGATTCTCATTATTTACATTTTTAACAAAAGCTAATTTTAGTCCTTCAAGTTAAATGAAAATGACAACAAGGTGAAACAAAACAGGATTAGTTATATTTAAAACAATTTACACTGGTTTTTAGGATCATTAGGAATTTTTTTTTGTACTATTTCAACCTTATTATCTTGTTTATTATTATTATTATTATTATTATTGCATTATTTTGACATTATTATCATGGCAATTAAGGAAATTCTATGCTTAAATTCCATTTGTGCACAATTTATACAATGTTTATTTAAAAAAAAAAATTATAAACTTTTTTGTATTTGTAATTATTTTTCAAGGTGATTCTCAGTATTTAAGTTTTAGTTATTTTTAGTACTTCAGGTAGTGCTTAATAAGATATAAATAATGTAAATATAATAAAATAATATAAAGATATAATAAGATAAAATAAGCAATAAATGTAATTTTATAAAAAGTCATATTATTCCAATTTAAAGTATTTAGATGCTGTCTTTTAATTAATATACACTGTAGTTTAATAAAAAAAAAACTACAACAGTTAAAATAAGTTAAAATAACAAGTTAAAATAATGACAATCACCTTGAAGAAAAATAAGAATTAGAAAACTAAAATTTAAGTGTATTATAATTTTGATTTTATTATTGTGACAGGTAAAGACATTTTCAGTTTTAATTCACTTTATGCACAATTTACAAAATTAATCATTCTTTAAGGTGATTCTCATTATCTTCACTTTATTATTATTCTATTATACATTGTAGTATTATTACTTATACTCACATATATATATAGAGTTTATTGTATTATTTTAATCATATAAAGTTATATATAATTTTTATTAATATTTTTATTTATGATTAATATAAAATAAGAATGAATACAAATGTATATTTTAATTAAATATTTTTATAATAATATATTCATTATTACTTATAGCAATTTATGTGAATATATAATTTATATGTAATACAGATTATTTATTAATTTAATAATTAATATAAAATTACATATAATTAAACCTAAATTATATTATATAATAATAATAAATCATTTATATTCATAATTATATATGTGACCCTGGACCATAAAACCAGTCTTAAGTTGCTGGGGTATATTTGTAGCAATAGCCAAAAATACACTGTATGGGTCAAAATTATTGATTTTACCTTTATGCCAAAAATCATTAGGAAATTAAGTAAAGATCATGTTCCATGAAGATATTTAGCAAAATTCCTACTGTAAATATATCAAAACTTAATTTTTGATTAGTAATTTGCATTATTAGAAACTTCATTTGCACAACTTTAAAGGTGATTTTCTTAATATTTAGATTTTTTTGCACCTTCAGATTCCATCTATTCAAATAGTTGTATCTCAGCCAAATATGGTCCTATTCTAACAAATGGAAAGCTCATTTATTTAGTTTTCAGATGATGTATAAATCCCAATTTCGAAAAATTGACCCTTATGACTGGTTTTGTGGTCCAGGGTCACATATATACATACACTGACCAAAATTATAAACGCAACACTTTTGTTTTTGCCCCCATTTTTCATGAGCTGAACTCAAAGATCTAAGATTTTTTCTGTGTACACAAAAGGCCTATTTCTCTCAAATATTGTTCACAAATCTGTCTAGTGAGCACTTCTCCTTTGTCGAGATAATCCATCCACCTCACAGGTTTTTGGCATATCAAGATGCTGATTAGACAGCATGATTATTGCACAGGTGTGCCTTAGGCTGGCCACAATGAAAGGTCACTCTAAAATGTGCAGTTTTATCACACAGCACAATGCCACAAATGTCACAAGTTTTGAGGAAGTGTGCAATTGTCATGCTGACTGTAGGAATGTCCACCAGAGCTGTTGCCCGTGAATTGAATGTTCATTTTTCTACCATAAGTCGTCACCAAAGGTGTTTCTGAGAATTTGGCAGTACATCAAACCAGCCTCACAACCGCAGACCACGTGTAACCACACCAGCCCAGAACCTCCACATCCAGCATCTTCACATCCAAGATCGTCTGAGAACAGCCACCCAGACAGCTGCCGCAACAATCGCTTTGCATAACCAAAGAGTGTCTTCACAAACTGTCAGAAACCATCTCATCTGCATGCTCGTTGTCCTCATCAGAGTCTCGATCTGACTGCAGTTTGTCGTCGCAACCGACTCGAGTGGGCAAATGCTCACATTCGATGGTGTCTGGCACTTTGGAGAGGTGTTCTCTTCACGGATGAATCCCGGTTTTCACTGTACAGGGC
>JAHKKF010530392.1:10092-56557 GCA_019740295.1 Labeo calbasu
GCGGTGGGGTTATGGTATGGGCAGGCGTATGTTATGGACAATGAACACAGGTGCATTTTATTGATGGCATTTTGAATGCACAGAGATACCGTGACGAGTTCCTGAGGTCCACTGTTGTGCCATTCATCCATGACCATCAGCATGACAATGCACGGCCCCCTATTGCAAGGATCTGTACGCAATTCCTGGAAGCTGAAAACATCCCAGTTCTTGCATGGCCAGCATACTCACCGGACACGTCACCCATTGAGCATGTTTGGGATGCTCTAGATCGGCGTATACGACAGCGTGTTCCAGTTCCCGCCAATATCCAGCAACTTCGCACAGCCATTGAAGACGAGTGAACCAATATTCCACAAGCCACAATCAACAACCTGATCAACTCTGTGCGAAGAAGATGTGTTGCACTTCTTGAGGCAAATGGTGGTCACACCAGATACTGACTGGTTTTCGGACCCCCCCAATACAGTAAAACTGCAGATTTTAGAGTGGCCTTTTATTGTGGCCAGCCTAAGGCACACCTGTGCAATAATTATGCTGTCTAATCAGCATCTTGATATGCCACACCTGTGAGGTGGATGGATTATCTCGACAAAGGAGAAGTGCTCACTAGACAGATTTGTGAACAATATTTGAGAGAAATAGGCCTTTTGTGTACATAGAAAAAGTCTTAGATCTTTGAGTTCAGCTCATGAAAAATGGGGGCAAAAACAAAGGGTTGCGTTTATAATTTTGGTCAGTGTATGTATGGGTCAAAGACAAAAAAGGGTTTAAGAATAAAGACAATAAGTGTAATACTGTTTTAAATTGTTGTTTTTCCAAAAAATACATAAATAAATAAATAAAAATAAAGTTTTCTTTTAATTGTAATTACATTTTAATTAAATTGAATTCAATTAATTAAAACAAAAAATAAATATCATACATTTTTCCCTAATTTACAGAAGACACTCACTAAAATGTCATTCAGTGTAACAAACTTGTCAGGCACATTTACAACAAAAATCAATTTATGACATATTAAATTCACCCCAAATACTAACTCGTTGGAATTTCACATTTTCAAGATAATAATAATTACTATTCAAAACTATTCAATAATAGTGTGCAATAATAAGCAACAAAACTGATTATATTATGAACACAAAGCCTCAAGGAGCTTATTGTTTTTATAAAATGCTGGCATATATGATAAAAGACAAATGCCTAAAAATGGTTCTGCCAAGAATTATAGTTTGTTAGCCTAAACGTTGCCAAGCAATATATAAACTTGGCATTAATGGAGCAGTTGAGATTATAGTCCAAAAACCTGGAAGAACATTAGTATTTCTGAGCCAATATGTCACGAGTGTTTTTACAATAACAGTATTGAATCATACAGATGTGAGTTCATGTGCTTTATGAATCGCATAACCACTGTAGTTCTCATAATGCAAATGTTAACAACTTGCATTTTGAAAGTGC
Organism: Labeo calbasu; assembly: GCA_019740295.1. Classification (NCBI taxonomy): domain Eukaryota; kingdom Metazoa; phylum Chordata; class Actinopteri; order Cypriniformes; family Cyprinidae; genus Labeo; species Labeo calbasu. Next base: position 11,557 of record JAHKKF010530392.1, read on the forward strand.
ACAAACTTTGAGGTCTGCCTGTAAGTTATGTCGTAGAACAAAACAAGAAAGTCTCTTGAAGGAATGTAAACCACAGACCTTATTTAACTCATAAATAGAAAAGCTCTATTATAAAAACCCACATGAAATTCCTGAGGGAGCCCAGAGTGAATTATCCTGCCAGGTTGGCCTACAAATCTCTGTCACGACTGAACAGCTCCATACAGAAAAAAGCATTTTTGAATCCAGATCGGCCAATCAGAATTCAGAGTGCTAACAATCCATTGTGTACCAAAAAACATCAACAATCTCCATTTCATAATAAAAGCCTTATGAAATCAGTTTTATTTGTTTACAAATTCTGTTTTCCATTTAAATATTTCTGGATTTGTTTTAAACGATTTAATAAAACTTGAATGCTCAAAAAGTTTTATGTCAATTCATAAAACTTTAACCATCTGAGAACTTATTAACATTTTATTTTTTCAGAAATTCTGTTGTTGGTTTTAATTTAGATTTTTAATACAAATTTTAATACAAAAAATCATTTTCAAAAACCTGTGGTCATCAAATAAATGCATGCAATTTTTTCCAGTTTAAGTAATCTCTTAAAAAGTAACAGGTTTAATGTAATTTTTTTTCTTACATATTAAATATTTTTATTTTACTGTAAAACATTACAATAGTAATATTTACTTTGTTTTTATTTAGTAATTTTTGTTTAGTACTTATTAATAATAATAAGCATTATTATTACTATTATTGTTATTATATAAAGTTTTTTTTCATGAATATTATATTATAATATTAGATTTGTTTATTTTATTTTACAGTAAAATACTGCAAATAGTAATATTTCTTATTTTGTTTTTATTTAGTCATTTTAGTAATAATAATAATAATAATAATAAATTTTACATTTTTTAAATCCCAATTGCAATATTTAGCTTTAAATAAAATATCATAATGTAAATTATTTTTTATTACATTTGTTTTATTTTACAGTAAAAATAATACACAAGTAATATTTCTCATTTTGTTTTTATTTAGTCATTTTTATTTGGTAATTATTTTATTTGGTAACTATTATTATTATTATTACTATTACTATTGCTACTACTTCTATAATAATAATAATAATAATAATAATAATAATAATAATAATAATAATAATAATACATTGTGCAGCCCTGCAAAAAAAAAAGCACAGCAAGTCTGACTTTTATTTTTATATTTTTTATGATTATTATTTTTTTAAATCCCAATAGCAAAATCTTACAGTGAAATATTACAGTAGTAATATTTCTTATTTTGTTTTTTTTTAGTCATTTTTATTTAGCAGTAATAATAATAATAAATTGTACAGCCCTGCAAACATGACTCTTGATTTTTAATGATTTTTCTTAATTCAATTGCAATATGTAAATTATTATTTTTTTATTACTTTTTATTTTACAGTGGAATATTACAATAGTAATAATTGCACAATTTAGTTTTTATTTAGCATTTTTTAATCCGAAAAAAATATATTACAATTATTAATAACAATAATAAAAATGTTGTAAAACTGCCTCTTACCTTCAGCTTGTCGTATCTTTCTCCAAGCGCCGCCACCTGGTGTTCACGGTGAAGCCCGACCAGTTTACAGAGCGAGCAAATGAGCTGCTCATCAGTCACGCAGTACATGTTGACCTTCTCCTCTCCGTGTTCGGGACAGGCCAGTCCTCTGAGTCGTGAGTCCGGCACGGGCTCCGTGAGCCGGTGTCCCGTGAAGGGTTTCTTGTTGGGGTGAGTAGCGCGCAGGCATTCCTGGCAGTACGAAACCTCGCACGTGACGCAGGTCTTTACCGCCTCCTGTGGCGGGTCCTGCTCGCAGAACTGGCACTGGACTGCCTCGCACGGCGAACTCATGGCCGTGCCGTCATCCACCGCCGAGGGAAACGGCTCGCGGTTGCGCGGCGGGTTGCAGCGGCGCGTCTCGGTCGGCGAGTTCGGGCCGCTCAGAGAGGCCTTCTGGAAGCGGTCGATGATGTTCTGCAAAGTGACGTTGCGCTTGAGGCCTTCTAGACCCTGCTGGTCAAGGGTGATGACATAGCGACACGTGGGACACTGGAAGGCAGAGTACGGTTTGCTGGACTCGTCGAACGACGTGCAGTGGGACACGAGAATGCGATGGGCGCAGTTGAAGCACAGGCTGTGGGCGCAAGGCAGCAGTAGAGGATCCTCAAAAAGCTCCAGACAGATTGGGCAAGTCAACTCCGACTCCAGTGTGTCCATCTTCAGTGAAGCGATGGTGACGTCAGCGAAACCCAGGGAAGCCGTTTAGCCGTCTGTGAACAATCAACACAACCTCTGCTGTTATATTACCACTCAAACGTTTAAGACATTAATACACTCTCCTACAGGTCGATGTGAATAGGTACAAAGTCGCTTTCCAGAACCTTCACTGTCTCTGTTGTTCTATGTTGGATCAAACATCCAACATAGAACATGTTTCTGAAATGATCAAAAGTGACAGTAAAGACATGTTACAAAAGCTTCTATTTCAAACTAAATAAAAAAAAAGTTTGTTAAGACGAAGTTGGCTTGAGAAAGCCTGACCAGAAAGTCAAAAAGAAAGGTTTTCAGTCAATAGATTGACGTTTAAAGTAGCATGTTGTTAGCATGTTTTTAGCTTGATTAACAAGTTGCTAGCATGTTGCTAGCATGATTTGCATGTTGTTAGCATGTTTCTAACATGATTAACATGTTGCTAACATGTTGTTAACATCTTTTAGCATGATTAGCATATCACTAACAAGTTGTTAGCATATTTCTAGTATAATTAGCATGTTGCTAGCATGTTTCTGGCATGATTAACATGCTGTTGGCATGTTTCTAACATGATTAACATGTTGCAAGCATGTTGTTAACATGTTTTAACATGATTAGCGTGCTGCTAGCATGTTTCTAGCATGATTTTCATGTCACTCGCATGTTGTTAGCATGTTTTTAACTTGATTAACAAGTTGTTAGCATGATTAGCATGTTGTTAGCATGTTTCTAACATGATTAACATGTTGCTAGCATGTTGTTAACATGTTTTAGCATGATTAGCATGTCACTAGCATGTTAGCATGTTACTAGTATAATTAGCATGTTTCTGGCATGATTAACATGCTGTTAACATGTTTCTGACATGATTAACATGTTGCAAGCATGTTGTTAACATGTTTTAGCATGATTAGCGTGCTGCTAGCATGTTTCTAACATGTTGTTATCATGTTTCTAGTATAATTAGCATGTTGCTAGCATGTTTCTGGCATGATTAACACGGCACTAGCATGTTAACCTGTTTTAACATCATTAACATGCTGTTAGCATGTTTCTAGCATGATAAGCTTGTCACTAACATTGTTGTTAACATGTTTCTAGTATGATTACCATGTTGCTAGCATGTTTTAGCACAATTAACATGTTTTTCTAGTATAATTAGCTTGTCACTAGCATGTTGTTATCATGTTTCTAGTATAATTAGCATGTTGCTAGCATGTTTCTGGCATGATTAACACGTCACTAGCATGTTAACCTGTTTTAACATCATTAACATGCTGTTAGCAAGTTTTTAGCATGATTAGCTTTTCACTAGCATTGTTGCTAACATGTTTCTAGTATGATTACCATGTTGCTAGCATGTTTTTAGCATGATTAACATGTTTACATCATGTTGTTAACATGTTTTAGCATGCTGTTACCATGTTTCTACACTGTAAAAAACAATTTGCTAAGTCAACCTAAAATAATTTGTAACCTGCCTGTCTTAATATTTTAAGTTCAGTCAACTAAAAAAAAGTTTATTCAACTTGAAATGTTAAATTATACTAAGTGACAACTTAGATATTTGATTTGAACCAACTTAAAATGTTAAGTAAGCTGGGTTACTTACCCATCTGTTAAGTTTAACAAACACAAATATCTAAGTTGTTACTTAGTACAACTTAACATTTCAAGTTTACCACACTTATTTTACTTGACTGAACTTAAAATTTTAAGGCAGCAGGGTAACAAATTATTTTAAGCTGACTCAAAAAATATATTTTTTTATTTTTTACAGTGTAGCATGATTAACATGTTTCTAGCATGTTGTTAACATGTTTTAACATGATTACCATGTTGTTAGCGTGTTGTAACATGATTAGCATGTTGATAACATGTTTCTAGCATCATTAGCAAGTTACTAACATGATTCTAACATGATTAGCAAGTTTCTAGCATGTTGTTAGCCTGTTTCTGGTATGATTAGCAAGTTACAATCATGTTGCTTGCATGTTTTAACATGATTAGCAAGTTATTAGATTGTTGCTAGTATGATTAGCATGTTGTTAACATGTTTCTAGCATGAATAGCAAGTTACTAACATATTTCTAGCATGATTTGCATGTTGTAAACATGTTTTAGCATTATTAACATGTTGATAGTATGTTGCTAGCATGATTAGCAAGGTGCTAGGATGTTTTTACATGATTAGCAAGGTACTAGCATGTTGCTAGCATTATTCTAGTTGCTAGACTTGGCTAGTAAGCGATAGATAGATAGACAGATAGACAGACATATAGACAGACAGATAGACAGATAGATAGATAGATAGATAGATAGATAGATAGATAGATAGATAGATAGATAGATAGATAGATAAAGCTCTAGAAGAGAGTTGATAATTTAGTCTCAGAAGATGTTGTTTCAGTAGCATTTTAGTAAGTTTGCTTTTTCCTAATAAATGCAGTCCTTTTGAACTTTCAATTCTTCAGAGAATCCTGAAAATTAAAATGCATCATCTTAAGCAGCAAATCAGCATATTAGAATGATTTCTGAAGGATCATGTGACACTTAAGACTGGAGTAATGATGCTGAAAATTCAGCTTTGATCACTGGAATAACTTACATCTTAACATATATTCACATAGAAAAGAGTTGTTTAAACATTAATAATATTTGACATTTTACTGTATTTTTGATCATAAATGCAGCCTTCGGTAAACAAACAAGACTTCTTTTAAAAACGCTTCCCATTCCAAACTTTTGAACGGTGGTATATATTGCCTCAGAAACCACTTAAAGCTTTCATGACTCATTTATATTTCATAATCATAAGCTGCAGGAAAGAAAAACCAAAAAGCTGAGAGCTCTTTATCCCAGTGAATTCCACTGAAATTTTCTCCTGCTATTTCAGTGTTTCTCTCAAGTAAAAGACCTCTAGAGTTTCAGAGGAGATCTTAAAAATGTCTCAGTCTGTAATCTAAAGTCAGAGATCTCAATATGAACTCATATTTATCATTAAATGATCTGAACCGCTCCACATTCATTTTAAAGCCCTACACTCTTAGTCAATGGGATCATTATATCTCAAATGAGCCTTTTTTGTAAATGAAACAAAGATTATTGGATTATGCTTTACAATAAATGTCAAATCAACTAAATTTCTGAAACTTTCCAAGCTAAAATTTTTAAAAGACAAACATAAATAGTAATGAAAGTCAAAATATTAAATGTTACAGATGTATATTTACATCATTATGTTATTTTTACACAGAGATTGGTAGGTCTATGAGTAAAAATCTGTTGACCTGAGCAACCTTTGTTGCATTATATTCTAATGGTGACCATTTAAAAATGGGGGAAAGCACTTTTTGCTTATTTTTTCCAAAGTTTGCATCCCTGTAACTCAAGATGTATTAAAGATATCTTAACGTCCTTTTGTATGTTGGTTGTTAATAAAGGTTTATCTTGACATCTCCATTTTTAAGCCCCAGTATGATTCATTTTCAGAGATATGGGGATCCTAATGGGGCTCTGACTAATTTGTAGAGTTTCAAAATGACCTGAGATTTGGACCCAAATTTTAAGCTTTGTAAATGACTTTAGAAAGATGGCAGCATCATTACTTTATTTTTTACACAGAGATTGGTAGGTCTTTTAGTAAGACCGGTTGACTTTAATAATCTTTGTTGCATTATGTGCCACAGGTGACCATTCAAACATGGGAAAAATGCACTTTTTGTGTATTTTTTCAAAAGTTTGCATGCTTGTAACTCAAGATGTATTAAAGATATCTTAACATCCCTTTAAATGTTGGTTGTTAATAAAAGTTTCTTTTGATATCTCCATTTTTGAGCCCAAGCATGATTCAATTCCAAAGATATGGGGATCTTAATGAGGCCATAACTATTTTGTAGAGGGTCAAAATTACCTGAGATTTGGAGCCAATTTTTAGGCTTTGTAAATGACTTTAGAAATATAACAACATCATTATTTTATTTTTATACAGAGATTGGTAGATCTATTAGTGAAATTTGCTGACTTTAGCCATATTTGTTACATTATGTGCCAATGGTGATCATTCAAAAATGAGAAAAATGCGCTTTTTGTATCTTAACATGCTTTTATATGCTGGTTATTAATAAAAGTGTCTTTTGATATCCCCATTTTCTGAGCCCAAGTATGGATCGTAATGAGGCCATGACTATTTTGTAGAGGGTCAAAATGACCTAAGATTTGGATCCAAATTTTAGGCTTTGTAAATAACTTTAGAAAGATGGCAGCATCATCATGTTATTTATTACACGGAGGTTGGTAGGTATATTAGTAAAATCTTTTGACTTATATTCTAATGGTGACCATTCAAAAATGGGGAAAAGCACTTTTTTGCTTAGTTTTTCCAAAGTTTGCATCCCTGTAACTCAAGATGTATTAAATATATCTTAACATCCTTTTGTACGATGGTTTTTAATAAATGTTTCTCTTGACATCTCCATATTTAAGCCCCAGTATGGTTCATTTCCAAAGATATGGGGATCTTAATGTGGCCATGACTATTTCGTAGAGGGTCAAAATGACCTGATTTGGAGCCAAATTTTAGGCTTTGTAAATGACTTTAGAAAGATGGCAGCATCATTATTTTATTTTTTACACAGAGGTTGGTAGGTCGTTTAGTAAAATCTGTTGACTTTAATAATCCTTGTTGCATTATGTGCCAATGGTGACCATTCAAACATGGGAAAAATGCACTTTTTGTGTATTTTTTTCAAAGTTTGCATTCTTGTAACTCAAGATGTATTAAAGACATGTTAACATCCTTTTAGATGTTGGTTCTTAATAAAAGTTTCTTTTGATATCTCCATTTTTAAGCCCAAGCATAGTTCATTTCCAGAGATATGGGGATCTTAATGTGGCCATGACTATTTTGTAGAGAAGGGTCAATGACCTGAGATATGAAGCCAAATTTTAGGGTTTGTAAATGACTTTAGAAATGTGGCAGCATCATTATTTTATCTTTACACAGAGTTTGGTAGGTCATTTAGTAAAATCTGTTGACTTTAATAATGCTTGTTGCATTATGTGCCAATGGTGACCATTCAAAAATGGGAAAAATGCACTTTTTGTGTATTTTTTCCAAAGTTTGCATGCTTGTAACTCAAGAAGTATTAAAGATAACTTAATATCCTTTTAGATTATGATTCTTAACAAACTTTTCTTTTGGTATCTTCGTTTTTGAGCCCCAGTATGGTTCGGTTCTAGAGATATTGAGTTCTCAACGTGGCTCCATTAGTCAACTGTTAAATTGCATGTTTGTTTTAAAATTCCCCTTAATGTTCAGGTTGATGATCTGTAAAATTTTAACAGCTATAATAGCATATTATAAAACTTAAAATCTGAGTTTGAAATATCACAGCAGTAATATAATAAGGATTCAGACTACTTTTGGATTACTTTAACATAACTACCCAGCACTTGAACTATTAAAAAGAGCACAAAATTAGCAATAAAATGGGAAAGCGGCAACGTCACACAAATAATATCTGCATACGTCCTAAAAGCAACACCCAGACTCTGCATTAGGCCTGTTTGGATCGTGTTTTTCATTGTTTAATGTTATAACGCCATAAAAGTTTTAACGCCAAAATCATTTCAGCCAGTTTCAGCAATATGATCTCCTCAGAGAAGGGTTTGACGGCTCAGTCGAGCGGAAAGCTTCATCCCGATCTGCTGCTAGTACACTAAGGCTTTGTTTCTGACAGCTCCATCAGCGCAGATGTAAGCAGGCGGACTATTGGCCATCACGTTAAATCGGGTGAATTCTCATCATCCTCTCATTATGTGTGAAAAGACGCTAAAGCTCATTACTCCACAATGGCCTGTAAAGCTGTGAGAAGATGCAGTAATTACTGTTGGCACATCCACTGAGCAACTGTTTCTCAAAGCCATCGGGAAACAAAGGAACAATTGTCTGAAGCTAATACAATATCTGTAAAAATTTGCACAGAAACAGTCGGACACTGTAAACCATGACCTTCCTTTTCTATACGATGCATCTTGACCACAATAAAGAGGCTCAAATGAAGTATTCGTTATATTAATATTAGTTTAGTGATAAACATATGCGTTTATCATTATTCTTCAACTTCACTTAACCCAAATTATGCTTCTATTACACAAAAATATAACATTTTTCATTATTTTAAAATAATCATAAACTCAATAATACAATATAATGACTAAGAAAAATGGAAGAATGAAAATTATGTAGAGTAAATACTAATATTTGAGTATATATGATCAATTTTTAAATCTTAATCACAATATGGAAGCTCAAATAAAGTATTTATTAAATTTAAATTTAGCAATAAACATATGTTGGTTTATCATTATCTGTTCTCATTTAACCCAAATGATGCTCTTATTAAACAAAAATATCACATTTTTTCACATTTTAAAATGATAATAAACTCAAGAAAACTCAAATAATACAATATAATAAATTTAAAAAAATGAAAGAATAGGAATTATGTAAAGACCAAACACTATATTTGATTACATTTGAGCATCTTTGATCAATTTTTGAATCTTAGTCACAATATGGAAGCTTAAATAAATTATTTATTAAATTAAAATTAAAGTTCAGCAATAAAAATATGTTGGTTTATCATTATCTGTTTTCATTTAACCCAAATATTACTCCTTTTGCACAAAAATATAACATTTTTCACATTTTAAAATAATAATAAACTCAAGAAAACACAATAATACAACAGAATAAATAATAAAAATGGAAGAATGGGAATCGTGTAGAGACCAAACACTTATATTTGAGCATCTTTGATCACTTTTTTTCACTTTAGCCACAATATGGAAGCTCAAATAAAGTATTTATTAAATGAAAATTAGAAATATACCAATAAACTATGTTGGTTTATCATTAGCTGTTCTCATTTAACCCAAATGACGCTCCTATTCCACAAAAATATCACATTTGTCACATTTTAAAATAATAATATTAGAAAATATAATAATACAACATATTAAACAATTAAAATGGGAAATAAAGCCTCTTTGTTGTTTTTTTACGTGGAAGCTTTAATTAAGTATTCTTTATATTAATATTAGTTTAGCAATAAACATATGTTGGTTTATTATTATTATTATTATTATTATTATTATTATCTGCCCTCATTTAACGCAAATTATGCTCCTATTACACAAAAATATAACATTTTAAAATAATAATAAACTAAAAAAAAATAGTTATACAATATAATAAATAATAAAAATGGAAAAATTAAAATAATAATGACACCTAACACTAATATTTGATATATAGAATATTTTGCGCCCCCTTGTTTTTAATCTTAACAATATGGAAGCTCTAATAAAGTATTTTCTATATTAATATTAGTTTGGTTTATCATGATCTGCCCTCATTTAATCCAAATTATGCTCCTATTACACAAAAACATAACATTTTTCACATTTTAAAATAATAATAATAAAAAAACAACACAATAATGCAATATAATAAAGAATAAAACTGGAAAAATTTAAATAATGATGACACCTAACACTAATTTAACACTAATATCTAATATTTGATATATATTATATTTGAACCTCTTTGTTTTTGTTGTTTTTTTGTTTTTTTTTTGCTTTTTAACCACAATATGGAAGCTGTAATAAAGTTTTATAGTTTAGCAAAAAACACATTTGGGCTTATTATTATCCACCCTCATATAACCTAGATTTTGTTCCCATTACACAAAAATATGATTATGATTTCACTTTTTTTGTTTGTTTTAAAATAATAATAAAGCCAAGAAAACTCAATAATACAATATAATAAATAACAAATATTGAAGCATTGCAATTATATAAAGAGCAAACACTTATATTTGAGCCTCTCTGATGATTTTTTTCTTAAATGTTAACCATAATAAGTTCAAATAAAGTATTATATAAATATTAATGTCATAATAAACATATGTTTGTTTATCGTTATCTGAACTCATTTAACCCAAGTGAACACAATAATACAATATTATAAATAAAACAAATAAAGAAATGGAAATAATAATGACATCTAACACTTATATTTGAGCCTCTTTGTTGTTGATGTTTATGTGGAAGCTCTAATAAAGTATTATTTATATTAATATTTGGGTTTATTATTATCCACTCTCATATAACCTAGATTATGTTCCCATTACACAAAAATATGATTATGATTTCACACTTCTCATCTTTTAAATAATAATAAAGTCAAGAAAACTCAATAATACAATACAATAACAAAGATTGAAGCATTGGAATTATATTCAGACCAAACACTTATATTTGAGCATTTTTGATGATTTTTAAATCTTAAACACAATATGGAAGTTCAAACAAAATATTATATTAATATTAGTTTAGCAATAAAACATATGTGGGTTTATCATTATTCACACTCACTTAACCTAAATTATACTCCTATTACACAAAAAAATACAATTTTTCATATTTTAAAATAATAATATAATAAAAAAACTCAATAATACAATATAATAAACAATAATTATGGCAGCCTTGGAATTAAATAAATACCAAACACTTATATTTGATCATCTTTGATTATTTTTTAAATATTAACCACAATATGGAAGTTCAAATAAAGTATTTATTAATTTTATATTAATTTAGCAATAAATATATGTTGGTTTTTCATTATCTGCCCTCATTTAACCCAAATTATCATATTACACACATAAATATATTTTTTTCATATATTAAAATATTAAATAAACTCAAGAAAACACAATAATACAATAGAATAAATAATGCAAATGGCAAAATGGAAATAATAATGACATCTAACACTTATATTTGGGCCTCTTTGTTGTTGTTTTATCTCAACCACAATTTGGAAGCTCTAATAAAGTATTAACATAAACATATTTGTGTTATTATCCACCCTCGTATAACCTAGATTATACCCATTACACAAAAATATGATGCTTTTACAATTCTCACGTTTTAAAATAATAATAATAAAGTCAAGAAAACTCAGTAATACAATATAACAAATAATACAAATTTAAGCATTGCTTTATATATAGACCAAACACTTATATATTAGCAATAAAGATATATAGGTTTCTCATTATGCACCCTCGTTTAACCTAAATTATGCTCCCCTTACATAAAAATATGACCTTGATTTCACACTTTTAACTGTAAAAGTAAAGAATTCAGCTGTTCTGACGGGCAGTGTTTCATTTCTACTCTAAATTTGATCCATAAAAGATACTAAATTAAAAGTTGCGATGAATGACTTGAAGATCACTGGACTGGAAACTAGACTTGAACGGGTTAAAGTATGAAATCCGAAGCATCAGGATGAATTAATGTTTAACTGTTAAAATCCCTTCAGAGCAACAAAGGCAAAAAAATAAGATCTCTGAACATTTACGTACTTCACAATCGCAGTTTAAGAGAACAAACGTAGCCCAAATGCCACATTTCCACAGGAATTAACTTTAAACTCGCTTGAAGTATCGTTTTCCAAACCCTCTGAGAGCAACACAAAGCATTTGATTCTCAATCAACAGCGTTTGAAACTAAAAACACATGTTCTCTGGAGACAGGTACATGCAGCCATTAAAACACAGACTATTGTACAGTAAATGCTGTCACACACACTCACAGATATTACAGTACGCAGTTCTGTTTGACCCACCGATGGATTTCGCGTCGCTTCACGCTTCACAGCCATTTCCAGAACTTCTGTACAGATTTCAGAAAGCTTGTTTTTCGCGGAAAAAAGCTCTTGTGCCAGGGCAAGAATCGCAGATGGTGCAGTCACCCATAACACGCTAATCCAAAGTCACGGCCGGAGCGGAGCGCTGCCCTCACTCACACACACACACACACACTCACTCATCCACGCACACACACACATAAACACTACAGATGGGAAGTCCGACCCATTTCCGCGAATCGGTTCTTTCGAACGGTTCGTTTCAATGAACGCGCGAGTCAGTGATTCTTTTGCGTCATCGCGTAACTTTTGACATCAAGACGCCGCATTTTACAGGCTCTAAACGTTTTCATAAGTTACTCTTTGAATCTAGACCGTTTCACTGTAAATGTATTATTAATTTATTGCGATTTCTTGCTAAATGTTATATTCATAAGTGTACATTTTCTTGTACAAATGTACAAGAAAACACTAATTCAATTGCATTTAAGACTCTTTCATGAGTTTAAAAAGTTGTAATAAAGTATGTAAGCACATTAGTGCTATTTTAGTACAATTTATTTAGGCGACTATAATAGTTTGTTAATGTTTTAATTTTTTTGTTAAAGTTTTAGTGTTTTTGTTTTTGTCATTTTTATTAGTGTTTTTTTTTTAAGTAGTAGTTTTAATTTATTTCGTTTTTAGTACTTCAACTTACACAACACAAAAACTAAATTGGAAAGAATCTGAAATAAATTAAGAATTATTTAATATATATATATATATACACTATATATATATATATATATATATATATATAGTGTAAACAAAGATAAAAGCATGAAAAATAATCATATAATATATTATTACTAATATAAAATTATACACACACATATATGCTAACTTTATTTATTTAATAATTAACATATAATTTATATATAATTGTATATTTACATAAAATTATTTATGTATAATTAGATTTACAAATATATTAATATTTAATCATATCATATATTAATTTTTAATTATATAATTAATATTTTTCATCTCTTAAAAGTTGTTATATAGTTGTTTATATATTAAAAATATTTCGAAATAATACCAATTATATGAATACAAACATATACATGTAAATACATGTAGATATTTTCACAATATATACTCTGTGTGTATTTATATATACATAATAAATGTACACAGTAAACGCACATATATTACAAAAAAAAAATACTTTGGATGTGCTTCATCGCAATGAATCATTAACAGCACTAATAAATAACACAAATGGAAAAATGAAAAATAATAATGACACCTAACAATTATATTTGAGCCTCTTTTTCCCTTAACCACAGTATGAAGCTCTAGTATTTTTTATATATTAGTTTAGCAATAAACATATATTGGTTTATCACTATCTGCCCTCATTTAACCTTTAATAGACTCAAAAAAAATAATAATAATTTTTACGGTATTTGTGTGCCTACTTTTTAGGAGATGAAAATGTTAATTAAATATTAATATATTAATTACTGTATAATAATATATTTGTACTTATGATTCATATTTAATAATACTAAAGCAGGAAACCTCAAATAATTTTACTAAATTCATTTTACTCTAAAAATTCTAATCTTAATATTTTTATTTATTGGTTCTTTTTAAGTTTCTGTCCTTTTTAAATAACACAAAAATATGTATCCACACACAAACAATTTATTGAAGATTTAAAAAAGATTTCTATAGGTTTTGAATCACCGAGTCGAAATGACGAATCGAACGAATCATTTAGCGGTTTTGCGAACTGGCTCGAGAAAAGATCCGACTCAAAAGAACGATTCGCTTGGCGAATCGGAGTCGGACATGACTAATAAACACACACACACCGAGAGAGAGAGACTCGGAGGGAGAGAGGCGCTGTAAGTAAAGTTAGCACAACAGGAAAAGCTGCCCGATAATTCCAGGAAAACCGACTCCACCTAGAGAAACGCCGTATAAAGAGAGACGAGAGAAGCGCTGCGGGTCACTGTCTATCTGCCGCTCCATCAGCGGCTCTCCCGCCGCACAATGCCGCCCTTCATCCGAGTGCCCTCACTAGGGAATACCGCTCAACGGGACGAGCCCCAAACAGCTCTGGCGTGACTTTCGCATCCGAATAAATATTTATACGATGACTTCATCTGTAATCGATACATGTGCGAGAGACTGTTAGAGAAACGCGATGGACAGAGCAAACAAATGCGTTCATTCCCATTCAAACCAGCAGCGCGATTAAAGCAGATTTATCTGGTTAACCGTGTAATTATGTAGTTTCTCATCGGATTGACCTCCCCCCCTGCTGTCCACTCAATTGGTTTTGCTTCACGACCCAGATGCTACACGGATAGCCTATAAAAAGTCCTTAATGTCTTTCAAATTAATTAATGTTACCATGAAATTAAAGCCCAACAATATGAAAATCATTAGCGTGACAGGCTGAGAGAACTAGCGGTTTTGTAACAACTGTTATTTAACATTAGCAGGACACATGGAGCAAACACTGGGCCAAATATTGTTTTATATTATTAGCTGTAATACCAAGTGACAGATGGATTTGTATCAAAATATCATTGAGTTTGTTTGGACACATGACCTCTGATGACCTTAGCATTGGCCTTTTCCTCTCTGTGAATGCAGATTTTGCAAATATTGGTATTGGTAGTTAGGTAAGTAAGCAAGTAAATAAATAAATATTAATATAAAAGTGTATATATTCATTTATATTAATAATGAATATATTTTTATATATATTTCTTGTATTTCGTTTATTATTATAATTAATGTAAAATTATAATTATTAAATAATAATTGATAAAAATGTTAGTTTAAATAATAATAAAATAATTAAATAAGAAGAATATATAGTATTTATTTTATTCATTTAATAATGAATGTACAATTATGTATAATTGTATTAATATTTATATTAATAATTAATAAAAAATAATAAATACAAACGTACATTTTAATTAAATATATTTATAATATAAATATTTTTATTTTGTCATTATAATTAATGTAAAATTGTAATTATTAAATAATAATTAATTAGTTTAAATAAATAAATAACTACATAATACAAATTTATAATACATATATAGAGAGAGAGTATTTTTTCATTTAAATATATACAGTTATATATAATTTGTATTATAATTTTTTGGGGTTAATATAAAATAATAATTATTAAAAATGTATATTTTAATTAAATAAATATTTTATAATAATATATTAGTTAATATTTATTACATTTTGTATAAATATATGATTTATTATATTTACTATAAACAATTATATATATAATTAATTTAAATATATTTAAAAATATTTCTATTTAAAATTATTTAATTAATATAATTAATATAAAATTACATATTTTTTATTTATATTTTTATTACTAATTAATATAAAATAATAATTAATACAAATGTATAATTTTAATTCAATATTTTAAAAATAATATATTCATTATTACTTATAAAGAATTAATTTAAATATAATTTATATATAATACAACATTGTAATTAATTTAATAACTAATATACAATTATATATATAATTAAACCTAAAATATATTTATAAATACAATTATAAATAATTATATATATATATATATATACACACACACACATTTTTTATTTTTATATTAAATTCAATTTATATTTATTACATTAACTTTTCATTTTAATTAAATTTTAATATTGGAATTAATATAATTATGTATATTTTTGTGTATAAATAATGTATGTATATTTTTGTTATATATGTTATTAATTACATTTTCCTCAAATGTTCAATACTGTAATACAGACATTTCACGTTTGAGTGTTTTGTAAATTTAAATCAGCATAAACTAGAAGACAATCTGGGTTAAATGTCAACGTTTGTCAAAATATTCATTTTCTTTATGCAAAATATATTTACTTATTTCTTTCATTTGATTTTGGGATGAAAATCTGATCGGCAAACATTCTGCAAATGAGATTGGTTCCACTTCCATCGGTGACAGTTATTAATAATGTATCAAAAATAGAATGCATTTCCTGATTCGTCTGCGATCTCACTCATCTCGGTGGTTTCACAGGCTTGCAGCATCTCTCCGCTCTCATGGAAAATGAATTTTGACGAAGCAGGTCAGTTTTTCCTAGCAGCTGTCCAAGGCTTCAGAGCAGCTCATGTCAGACGTGGCCTCGGGACCGAATGACTATCACACACAGACGACACTCTCACACAACGGCACACTGACCTCCAGTTAAACACGCGCAAACCCGGCACGCAGATGCCAGCTCAGCTCACTGTGATGAACACCACTGAAAACACTCTCAGTGTTACAACATTACACAAGCACTACACTGCTTACATGGTTTGTTGACATAGACATATGCATAAAAAAATCGACTAATGTTGCATTTATCTTGTCTTTATTTGCATAATATTGTTAATAATATTAAATAAATAAACAAATAAAAATGCATGCTTAAAACAAATAAAAAAACATAATTATATAAAAGTAAATTTATCTCGTCTTTATTTGCATGTGTGGCCTTGGCACAATTCAAAACCTTTCATGACTGCAAAACAATAAAATAAAATAAAATATGTATGCTTAAAACAATTTTAAATAATTTCTAATGATATTAAAAAACAGTTAAATTATTTGTTAAAAATACAAAAAATAAATAAATTATGCTAGCACAAAAAAACTGTTAATAATATAAAAAAATAAAATATATGCTTAAATAAAAAAAAAAAATATATATATATATATTATATAAAAGTAAATTTACCTTGTCTTTATTTGCATGTGTGGCCTTGACACAATCCAAAACCTTTCATGACTGCAAAATAATTTAAAGTTTGGGTACATAAATAAAATAAAATTAAATTAAATTAAAAAAAATTAAATTTAAATTAAATTAAAAATCTTAAAACAATAAAGAAACTATGCGCTATAATGATATAAAAACACCAAAAACTATTTGTTAACAATACAAAAATATTTGCTAATAACACAAAAATAAAATAAAAATGTGTTTAAAACTATAAAAATAATATAAAACTAAATTTAAAAATATGCTCAACACAAAACAATTTGCTAATAACATAAAATCAAATAAAAATGTATACTTGACATAATAAAAAATATTTGTTAAAGATACAAAAAAATATGCTTAATACAAAAATGTGCTAATGATAAATAAATAAATTAAAATAATATATACTTAATACAATAAAAATAAGAAATTATTCTTAACAACATAAAAAATTGAAATGAACAATAGATGCTCAACACAAAAAAAAATGTAAAGATAAAAAAATAAATAATGCTTAACACAATAAAATTGTTAATGATATAAAAATATTAAAATAAGCATGCTTAACACCTTAAAAACTACTAGCTCATTATATGAAAAAAAAATAAAATGAAAAAATCAGTTTTTATTTGTTAATACGTGAAGAAAATATAATAATAATAAAAAAAGAATGCATGCTTAAAACAATAGTATTTGCTAATGATATGCAAAATGTTAAGCATGACATTTTTAGTAAGTAATTAGTCACGTCTCTCACGTGCATGAACTACACGTGGTTTGATCTCATTAATCAGTCTCGTTCCAGCTGTTTTCCAACGTCAAACTGCTTAAAAAAGGATCTTATACTGTATTAGTGTGGTGCAAACTGGCACTGGGAATCAATGAAAGCACACATGGAGCCAGACGCTGTGCCATCTGCATCACAGATCAATGCCGGCTGGATAACGTGGGGAAAAGACCCGGCCTTCTTTACCAACCATCCAGACGTGATCTGAGGATCGTGACCGGAGACGACTGATATTCCCATTCAATCTCATCCTCATCATCATCATCATCCTCCCTGTAGTGATTATTGACAGATTCCTGCCTTGCCCTGACAAAACCAGACCTTCTCTGGTGAAAATAATAACAGAAGGTTCAGTTCAGTTCAGCTCTTGATCTCACCACCGAGATATTTCAATGGTTCGCTCGTATACATCAAAGCTGTTGTTCTTTTTCAGCTGCAGAACTTTGTTGGAGTTTTTTTTTGTGCTCCAAAATGTATTAAAACAAGTGACTGTATGTGTACGGAAATCTTTACTAACTTTACTCTTCGGCATCATTTCTGCTTTTTGAAGTCTTTTTGAAGTGTTTGACAACCATTGCATATCTATTGCTTATCATTTCCAACATAACATGCTGTTGTTCCTTTTTTTTGGCATTTAATTTAATGGCATTTGGTCTAAATTAATTTTGAGGACATATTTCATATTTCATTATTATAATTTGCATTTAATTGCATTGCATATTTGTAATAAATTGTATATTTTCACAGCATGCACACTGCATATTGTAATGTTACTGTAATTAAATCAATGTTCAGGATCAAGGTACCATGCATTTATACAAAATGTGCAAAATCTTTAGTTCAAACATAATGCATGGGTTTGCCAACCACTGCATTTCTATATTCTGCTTGTTCCATTTTCCTTTAAAATAGCTTTTCACTGGAATTTTCTGCATTTCTGCAATGACATTTGGTCTAAATAAATGTTGGGATATTTGTGAATCACATTTTTTAGCATGCATATTTCCTTATTTATTTATTTATTGCATTTAATCCAATTTCATTACATATTTTTAATCAATGACACATTTTTGCAGCATGCATTTGTATATTGCATTGTTAATTAAATCATTATTCAGCATCAAGGTACCATGCATTTATACAACATGTGCAAAATCTTTAGTTCAAACAGAAAGCATGTGTTTGCCAACCACTGCATTTCTATATTCTGCATGTTCTATTTTCTTTTAAAATAGCTTTTCATTGGATTTCTTTTTCTTCGTTTGCATTTAATTCAATCACATTTGGTCTAAATAAATTTTGGGACATTTGTGAATCCCATTTTTTATAGCATGCATATTTCTGTTTTTATTTTATTTTATTTTATTTTATTATTGTAGTTACTACAATTGCATATTTTTAATAAATTACATTTTTACAGTTTTACAGCATGCACAATGCATATTGTAATGTTACTGTAATTAAATCAATGTTCAGGATCAAGGTACCATGCATTTACACAAAATGTGCAACATCTTTAGTTCAAACATAATGCATGTGTTTGCCAACCACTGCATTTCTATATTCTGCTTGTTCCATTTTCCTTTAAAATAGCTTTTCATTAGATTTTTTTTTTTTTTTTTTGCATTTAATTAAATTGTGATTCACATTTTTTTAGCATGCATATTTCTATTTTTATCTATTTATTTTTTGTTTATTTTATTTAATTGCATTGCATATTTTTTATAAATTGCATATTTTTGCAGCATGCATATTGCATTGTTAATTAAATCATTGTTCAGCATTAAGGTACTATGCATTTACACAAAATGTGCAAAATCTTTAATTCAAACATGCATGTGTTTAATTCAATGACATTTGGTCTAAATAAACTTTGGGATGTATCTGTGTACACATTTTTTTTTAGCATGCATATTTTCATTTTCATTTTATTTATTTATTGTATTTAATGCAACTGCATTGCATATTTTTAATAAATAATAAATAATACATTTTTAAATACAGCATGCATTTGTTTATTGTACTGTCATTAAAATCAATATTCAACATCAAGGTGCCATGCATTCATACAAAATATGCAAAATCTTTAGTTCAAACATTATGCACGTGTTTGACAGCCAATGCATTTTATTATTTTCAACATAACACTGCAGTTCTGTAAAATGTTTTAATTGCAAGTGTACTTGTTATTTCCTTTTAAATAGCTTTTGAGCTTTTTTCTCTCATTTAATTCAAAGACATTAGGTCAAAATAAAGTTTGGGATATATCTGTCAGTTACACATTTTTATAGCATGCATATTTCCTTTTTTAAATTTAATTGCATTGCATATTTTTTACAGCATGCATATTGCATTGTTAATTAATCCAGTGTTCAGCATCAAGACACCATGCATTTATACAAAATGTGCTTAATCTTTAGTTAAGCACATTTTGTATAAATGCATGGTGTCATAATGCATGTGTTTGCCAACCACTGCATTTCTATATTTGGCTTGTTCCATTTTCCTTTAAAATAGCTTTTCATTGGGATTTTCTGCATTTAATTCAATGACATTTGGCCTAAATAAATGTTGGGATATTTGTGAATCACATTTTTTAGCATGCAAATTTATTTATTTATTTATTTATTTATTTATTTATTGCATTTAATCCAATTTCATTACATATATTTTTAATCAATGACACATTTTTGCAGCATGCATTTGTATATTGCATTATTAATTCAATCAGTGTTTAGCATTAATTTAAATGTAATGATTGAGTTTGACAACCAGTGCATTTTTATTATTTTATCAATTGTTTTACTTGAAAGTCTGCTTGTGCTATTTGAAATTAAAGCAAATTTTGACTTAATATTTTGCATTTGATTCAATCCCAGCTACAAGAGAACATTCTCAGAACTTCAGCTAACGTTCTGGCAAGGTATGAACAAACATTCCTCCAGGAACGTTACCAGAACATTTCACTGAACTTTTTTTCTGTATCGTTTTCTTTGGACGTTCCTCTAATAATTTTTTTTTTTTTTTTTAAATGTTACTAGTTGTTTCAGAACGTTCAGAAGTATATATAGGTTATATAACGCGCTTAATTAATAATTGCATCTTTTTGCAGCATGCATTTGTATATTGCATGGTTAATTTAATCAATGCATAGGGAAATGCATTTATGAAATGTGCAGAATCCGAGTCCAAACGTAATCCACATGCTGTGGATTGAAATCTTAACATCTTAACAGCGACATCTGTTGGTAGTTATTAGAAAAATATAATTGTCCCGAGATAAACTTTCTAACATCTGAGTCGCTTCAAGTTTTCTTTCCACCCTCTGGTAACAATCTTGGAAGTAAAGAGACTGACTAAAGGAATGAATTGCTCCTACTGACTTATTACTTTCACAGACGTCATAAATTGCTGAATCTGCAACAAAAAAAGCTCCTGAAATCTGCCCACGCCTGTTTCTGTACTCAACATAGTGCTGTAAAGTAAATCACTTCTCCGAAAAGCACCTGAAGGAATGCAGGATGTTTCCTCTTACCTGCAACATGATGAAAGTCTCGCTGTCAGAAAAGAGTGAGTTAACAGAAGCAAAGGGGCTGAATGAACTCAGCGTGTGTCCGGTTTCAGACTGTCAGAGAGCTGCTGCTGTGCTTCACTATTGTCTTTCGCCTCAGTTTCTGCTCTCTTTCCATCTCTATCCGCCTATGAGACGCCGCCGTGATTCCCTCTTCCCTTTCTGACAGAATGGCAGAATCCCGCTCGTGACGGACCGCCCAACCAGCCAATCAGAGAGCGAGGGCGGGGCATCTACAGTGTGGGCGGGGTTGAGCGAAGTTACTTAGAACGATGAGGAATTCGCTAAAACATTGTTTTATTTCTGTGGAACACTAAAGGAATGTGTTTCACAAACTGTTTTCAGCTCAACAACATGATCACTGTGAAACGATGCTGTATGTACAGTACGGTGGAAAGACTTTACAACTTTACAACTAGATAAAAAAAGTTTGTCAAGACAAAAAAGTTTGAAGTTGGCTTGAGAAAGCCTGACCAGAAAGTTTGAGGTTTTAAAAGATTTTAGTTTGACGGTTTTCACTCTGAAATAGATTAAAGTACTTTTAAAGATTAAAGCTTGAATGATTTGAAGACAATAGTCTGTCAGATAGATAGATAAAAAGGTAGTAGTATGCTGTTACTAGCATGATTAACATGTTACTAGCATATTGCTAGCATGATTAGCAACTTATAAGCATGTTTCTAACATAATTAACATGTTACTAATGTGTTGATAACATGATTAGCCTGTTACTAGCAAGAATAGCACAATGCTAGCATGTTTCTAGCACGATTAGCAAGTTTCTAGCATGTTGCTATTATGATTAAAAAGTTGCTAGCCTGTTTCCAACATGATTAGAAAGTTGCTAGCATGTTGCTAATATGATTAGCAAGTTACTAGCATGTTGCTAAAATGATTAGCAAGTTACTAGCATGTAAATAGCGTGTTTGCTAACATGATTAGCATGTTGCTGTCATGTTTTTAACAT
The DNA here is from genome assembly GCA_019740295.1 of Labeo calbasu. Taxonomy (NCBI): domain Eukaryota; kingdom Metazoa; phylum Chordata; class Actinopteri; order Cypriniformes; family Cyprinidae; genus Labeo; species Labeo calbasu. The sequence continues at coordinate 33,733 of JAHKKF010530392.1, forward strand.
GATCAGTATGTTATCAGCATGTTTCTATCATTAATAACATGTTGCTAGCATGTTTCTAACGTGATTAACAAGTTTCTGGCATGTTGCTATTATGATTGGAGAGTTACTAGCATGTTTCTAACATGATTATCAAGTCTCTAGCACTTCGCTATAATGATTAGAAAGTTCCCAGCATGTTTCTAGCATGATTAGTAAGTTACTAGCATGTTGCTAACACAATTAGCAAATTACTAACATGTTGCTAACATGATTAGCATGTTGCTAGCATGTTTTTAACATGATCAGCATGTTTTAGCATGAATGACATGTTGCTAGCTTGTTTCTAGCATGATTAGCAAGTTTCTAGCATGTTGCTATTATGATTAAAAAGTTGCTAGCATGTTTCTAGCATGATTAGTAATATGCAGATCATGTTAGAAACATGCTGACAACATGCTAGTAACATGCTAATCATTCAATAATTATGAATCAATAATTATGCTAAAATCATGCTAGTAACCTTTTAATCATGCTAACAGACACTCATAACTTGTTAATCATGCTAGAAACATGCTAGCAACATGCTAGTAACTTGTTACTCGTGCTAACAACATGCTAGTAACATGGTAATCATGCTAGCAACATGTTAGTAACTTGTTAGTCATGCTAACATCAGGCTAGTAACTTGCAGATCATGTTAGAAACATGCTGACAACATGCTAGTAGCATGCTAATCATTAAATAATTATAAATCAATAATTATGCTAAAATCATGCTAGTAACCTGTTAATCATGCTAACAGCCACTCATAACTTGTTAATCATGCTAGCAACATGCTAGTAACTTGTTACTCATGTTAACAACATGCTAGTAACATGCTAATCATGCTAGTAACTTGTTAATCATGTTAGCATCAGGCTAGTAACTTGGTAATCATGTTTAAAAATCCTAGTAACAAGCTAGCAACTATATGCTAGTCATCGTAACATATTATAACTATGTTGGAAACATGCTAACAACATGCTAATCAAGCTAAAAACATGCTGGAAACTTGCTAATCATGCTAGAAACATGGCATCAACATCTATGTAAATTTTCAAAATTCAAGCTTTTACAATTGCTTTTAAACTTCCAGGATAGGCTTTCTCAAGCCAACCTACAGTTTGTCTTGACAAACTTTTTTATTTAGTTGGTCTTTGTTAATGTTAGTTAAGGCACGGTTAAGCTCACATTTACCATTATTCGGCAAAGTTCGGCAGGCATTTGTAAATTTTATGGCTCTGTCTTCTCTGTGTCCAGCTATTTTTATCTGTACAAAACAGCATGTTTTGCTGCTTGATATTGCAAATGAGTGTGTCTTACCCTATTATTTTAATGTATATTAATTATGAACACACTGATTTGAAGTGCAAACCTTTTAACAGCTAACTGCACATTGTTTTAATTTTTTTTTTTTTAAATAAATGATTTAGAAGTATTTTTTCATTGATTTATAGGTGTTTATCTAATGTTAACAAATGGAAAAGCTTTACCGAAAGCATGAAAAATCTTTTATTGTGTGTTCCAGAGAAAAATAGCAGCATAAGGGTTTGGAACGACATGACGGTAACAAGACCTTTAAATCTAATGATTAAAATTGGCCACAAAGCCACATTTACTTCATGCTACAGTATACGCACAACTCATGATGACAGCGCTGAGAAATCCAGTTTAATTTGATCCCACGGCTGCCAGTCAATGCCAGCGAGAGTTAATTAGCTTATGGAGAGACAGTGACTGAATCACTATGTGACGAGCGCTACGTAAATGGCTTCTAATCTGCATATCTTTAGAGCATGTATTTTATATTGTATTGTTATTTATATCAATTTTTCCAACTTGTTTTTTGCATTTAATTCAATTGCATTGCATATTTTTAATAAATCATGTAATTGCATAGCATCAAAGTGCCCTGCATATTTCCAACTATTTTTATTTATTTATTTTTTTGCATTAAATTCAATTGTATTGCATAGTTTTAATACATTGCATATTTTTACGGCATGCATTTGTAGATTGTATTATTTAAATCAATATTTAGCATCAAGGTGCCATGCATATTTCCAATTTTTTTTTTTTTCTTTTTTCATTTTATTCAATTGCATTGCATAGTTTTAATAAATTGCAGATTTTTACAGCATGCATTTGTATATTGTACTGTTATTTAAATCAATGTTTAGCATCAAGGTGCCTTGCATATTTACCAACTTTTTTTTGCATTTAATTCAATTGCATTGCGTACTTTTAATAAATTGCATATTTTTACAGCATGCATTTGCGAATTGTATTAATTAAAATCAATAAAAGATGATTTCCTTCAAAGCTCAAACAGGCCAAACTCATGTATCTATAACATGTGTGACGCTGAAACTTTCAGCACATTGCACAACATATAACTGGGTGTTTCTTCAACTTAAGGCACTTTTCCAGTATGTCACAGGAGTTGATTTTTTTATTCAGACTAACATATTTTAACTCTTTGTTATATGAAAACTGTTTTGGAAACGTTTTATCAGGCCTTCATCCTTTCACTAGGTAAGTTTTAGATTTTATTTCAGACTGACTTTCAGTTTTAATATATGAAAATCCACCAGAAAAAATATAAATTCTAAAATTTTTAAAACTATGATAATCTAATAGACATACACTGAAGCAAAAGATTGGTGTAAATAGGGTTTTGCATTAAATTCAATTGCATTTAATTCAATTGCATTGCATGTTGTTTAATAAATTGCTTAATTTTACAGAATGCATTTGCATATTGTATTGTTAATTAAACTCAATATTCTGCATTAAGGTGTCATGCATATTTCCAACTTTTTGTTGTTGTTGTTGTTGTTGCATTTAATTTAGTTGCATTGCATAGTTTTAATAAACTGCATATTTTTACAGCATTCATTTGCATATTGTATTGTTAATTAAACTCAATATTCTGCATTAAGGTGCCATGCATATTTCCAACTTTTTCTTTTCCCCTTTTTTTCCAATTGTATTGCATAGTTTTAATAAATAGTTTTTTGTTTGTTTGGTTTTTTTTGCATTTAATTAAATTGCATTGCATATTTTTAATAAATTGCATATTTTTACAGCATGCATTTACAAATTGTATTAATTAAAATCAATAAAAGATTATTTCCTTCAAAGCTCGAACAGGTCAAACTTATGTATCTATAACATGTGTGACGCTGAAACTTTCAGCACATTGCACAACATATAATTGCATGTTTCTTCAACTTCAGGCACTTTTCCAGTGTCATTCAGACTCTGACTTTCAGTCTTAATATGTGAAAATCCATCATAAAAAAATAAATTCTATACAATATAAATATACATTTTAAAAACTATAATAATCTAATAAACATACACTGAAATGGTGTAAAAAAATGCAAAGAATGGTGTAGAAGCAGTGTGCACTCAAAAAAAAAAATGCTAGAAAATTTCACAAATAATTACAAAAATCTGTCTATTTATTTAAAACGTACTCCAATTAAAAAATATAACAATATTTTATTAATTATTGCATTAAATAATTTATGTTGTTCACCGTATGTTTGTTCATATGTTGTATGTTTTGCACTAATACTAATAAAATAAATAAATAAATACAAAGGAAAATTAAGACAAATATGATTTTTTTGTGCATTATTTCTAATTAATTTACCAAATTATGCACAAAGTATGAAAATATTTTTAAATACATGCACACACTGTAAAACAAAATATTAATGCAACAAACTACTTGAAAACTAAGTGTTCAAGTTGCCTTAAAATTTAAGTTTAATCAAATTGGACTTTTGAGTTATCTCAAAAATAAAAGCTAACAGTATTGCAAGTTGTGAATTGCAACAATCATTTGCAGTGAAAGATAAAAGATTTTAATGAATAAAATGTCAGTTCTACTAAAATGTTATTAAACAAAATGCACAATATGAGATAGAGATTGTTTTTTTGGTTGACCGAATGACAGAACTCCTTTGATGATGTGCATTTGTGTTTTGAACATGTTAGCTGTCAGATTATTTTCTAAAAGCTCACAAGACAAGAAGTTCCCAGCGTTAAAGAAACAGCCGCTAATAAATAAATAAATAAATAGCCCCTCCAAAACTGGGGCAAAAGTGCAAAGACCTTAAAATTCAACATTAGAATAACTAATAGTATGTTGTTTCAACTTAAAACTAAGTGTTCATGTTGCCTTAAAATTTAAGTTTAATCAACTTGGATTTTTGAGTTATTTCAAAAAGTAACCTAAAAATAAGTTGTGATCATTTGCAGTGAAAGATAAAGGATTTTAATGATTAGAATGTCAGTTCTACTAAAATGTTATGAAACAAAATGCGCAATATGAGATAGAAATGATTGGTTTTTTGGTTGACCGAATGACAGAACTCCTTTGATGACGTGCTTTTGTGTTTTGAACACGTTAGCTGTCAAATTATTTTCTTAAAGCTCACAAGACAAGAAGTTCCCAGCGTTAAAGAAACAGCCTCTAATAAATAAGTACATAAATAGCCCCTCCAAAACTAGTGCAAAAGTGCAAAAAAATTAAAATTCGACATTAGAATAACTAATAATATGTTGTTTCAACTTAAAACAAAGTGTTCATGTTGCCTTAAAATTTAAGTTTAATCAACTTGGATTTTTGAGTTATCTCAAAAAAAAAGCTAAAATTAAGTTGTGAATTGCAACAATCATAAGCAGGGAAAGATAAAAGATTTAAATGATTAAAATGTAAGTTCTACTAAAATGTTATGAAACAAAATGCACAATATGAGATAGAAATGATTGGTTTTTTGGTTGACCGAATGACAGAACTCCTTTGATGACATGCTTTTGTGTTTTGAACACGTTAGCTGTCAAATTATTTTCTTAAAGCTCACAAGACAAGAAGTTCCCAGCGTTGAAGAAACAGCCGCTAATAGTAAATAAATAAATAAATAGCCCCTCCAAAACAAGTGCAAAAAACTTAAAATTCAACATTAGAATAACTAATAATATGTAGTTTCAACTTTAAACTAAGTGTTGCCTTAAAATTTAAGTTTAATCAACTTGGATTTATGAGTTGTCTCAAAAAGTAACCTAAAAATAAGTTGTGATCATTTGCATTGAAAGATAAAAGATAGCTGTCAAATTATTTTCTAAAAGCTCACAAGACAAGAAGTTCCCAGCGTTGAAGAAACAGCCGCTTATAGATTTAACACGCCGCATTTGACGATTTGACATGCAATCCGATCGCTGCTTTATGTACTGTAGGGAAACGCTCACTTCACCCAACCGCTTTTGCTAAACAAACGTTTATTCTGCTCTTTATAAAAGCGTCGGCGTTTCCAGTCAGCGCCGTTTTGTGCGAGTGTGGAAATACTTTGGTCGGCTGCTGTAATATCACTGCCACTCTTTCCCAAGTCTGTGGTAAAACTGAAGAATGCTGGAATTTCTGCAGTCAGACGAGTTCAGCAGAAATCCTTCATCCAGACTGTTTTTGAGTTAGATCTTGTTTTTCAAATGTGTCGTTTCACCAGCTCTTGTAAGCATGAATGCTATCAATACCTCCAGCTGTCTGATATGGATTGTGATAATGATTGTTCCACATATGAGCTCAAGCTCGGGATCTGTGGATCTGTGCCTGGACCGTGCATTTTTTCCAGGCCTCGCTCTGTCGCTCTAATTCTGTCCGAAAACCGTTCAGCCAAAGCAGAGCATCAAAACCAAAGCTTGAGTGGAACGGTGAACACAACTAACTAACTAGTGCATATAAATACTGTAGCATGAGGACTGAAAGTCCACCTGGAGCTGATTTTGATTCCAAGATGAGATCATGAAAATATGCAATTTGTGAATTGAAGGCGAGTTCAGGAAGTTAATGACTCTTGTTGTTTATCTTAAGCCACATTTCCCTGTAAAATGCCATGTTGCAATGGAGTTGCACAACTAAATGTTTATTTCCTGAAGGAAACTTTCGTGTTTCTGCAGCAGGAGGAAAATGCCATTAGGTTTGCGGTAAATTCTGGTTTTAGTTTTTGATTCTGTTTTAAAAAGTATCGGAATGCAATCTGACAACGTCTTTAAAGTTTAAAAGAACCTACAGTATATAGTTGAACAGATGCGAGAAAGAAAACCAATCAGAATTCAGTATGCAGATATTATAACAGGCTATCACATTTTGAATGGTGAACATTTAATGCAAATCAATATAAAAAATGTAACTTTTTGTAAATTTCTTAAAATTCAGCTATCACTAACTATAACCAGCTAACTAATTAACTAAATAAATAGTAACATTAAAATTATCTGCAAATAAAAGCTTGAACGACGACTGCATGCTAATAAAATAAATAAATAAATAATGCAAAATAAATTAAAAATAAACAAAAACCATGATGAAGACTGCATGGTAATAAACATAATTACAGATAAATACACAGAGCTAACAAACAAACAAAAATAAATAAACAAATAAATCAATCAATAAATAAATAGTTGCACCTCTAAGACTAAAATTATGTGCAAATAAAGTTTAAACGCAGACCACATGTAAATAAATAAATAAATAAATAAATAAATAAATAAATAAATAAATAAATAAATAAATGTACCGCTAACACTAAAATTGTCTGCAAAACAAAGTTTGAATGAAGACTGCATGTAAATAAATAAATAAATAAATAAAGATTGCCTATAAATAAATAAATAAGTACAGGTAGTAGCACCTCCAAGGCTAAAATTAAGTGCACAACAAAGTTTAAATGAAGATTGCATGGAAAGTAAATAAATAAATAAATATATATGGTAGTACCAATAAGACTAAAATTGTCTGCAAAATACTGAAGAGTGAAGACTGCATGGAAATAAATAAATAAATGAAGATTGCATATAAATAAATAAATACGTAGTAGTACCTCCAAGACTAAAATAAGTGCAAAACAAATAAAATAAATAAATACATAAATAAATAAGTGGTAGTACCACTGAGACTAAAATTGTCTGCAAAATAAAGTTTGAAGAAAGACTGCATGGAAATAAATAAATAAATAAATAGATAAATGAATAAATGAATGAATAAATAAATAGTAGCCCCCTTCAAGACTAAAATTAAGTGAAAAACGAGGTTTAAATGAAGACTACATGGAAATAATAAATAATAAATAAAAAGTAGTACCACTAAGACTAAAACTGTCTGCAAAACAAAGTTTGACTGAAGACTGCATGGAAATAAATAAATAAATAAATAAATAAATAAATAAATAAATAAATAAATAAATAGCACCTCCAAGACTAAAATTAAGTGCAAAACTAAGTTTAAATGAAGATTGCATGGAAAATAAATAAATAAATAAATATATAAATGGTAATACCATTAAGGCTAAAACTGTCTGCAAAATAAAGTTTGAATGAAAGATGGAAATAAATAAATAAATAAATAAATAAAATACTAGCCCCTCCAAGACTAAAATTAAGTGCAAAATGTTGCAAAGTGCAAAAATGTTTAACTGAAGATTGCAAATAAATAAATAAATGATAGAACCACTAAGACTACAAATTGTCTGCAAAACAAAGTTGACTGCATGGTAGCCATTTCAGGCTGAATTAATTGCATCAGTTAAATACTTTAGATTTAGAGATTTCAAACAAACCCTGAGGAGAATGATTGAGACAAACACTGCAGAAAGAAAACAGCCATGAAACAGTTTGACAATTAGTCATCTTCAGCGAACCGAATATCAAACAATCACCCACTCAAACACAGTAAGCAACAAACAATCCCTCCTCACCAGTCTGAGATCCAGCGTTTGGCCATTTCTGAGACGCACAAGAGCCTCGTCTGTTCCTTGAGCACCTTAACAACCAGATGCTAAATGTGATATTTTCCCTCCAGCGCTATTGGCAAATCATGAGGAAGCCAGATCCCAATCCAAACGCCTTCCTTCAAGCCCTGAGCTTTTGTCTCCGGACACATTAGAGGTAAATGTCCCCCCGTCGTCCGGCGAAACTGCCACTCAAAGTGGGAAGACGTCCGGAGGGAGGCGTTTGCGGTCACAGACACTTGCTAATTAGGACAAAAGCATTAAAGCAAGGTTAGAAGGACCTGACAGCATGAGGGCTGCGTCTAAATAACGCCTCTCATTCCCAGCGCTCATTTGCATGGAAATCATGCCGGACTGCATTCACTTTAAAACAGGCCGTGAAAGCTGACTCAAAGTAAGCAGTCGACTTCAAGAGTGAGGAGCAATGGGGCCTTTTTAACCAATTTGTACCCAGAATGCTCAGCCACTACACAGTCTTAAGATTTATGTATTTAAATTGCACATAAAATCCATAAGATAATAAACTTAATGTTATGCATATTAATCATGAATTAGATAAAAAAGTGTGTCAAGACAAACTTTGAAGTTTACTTGAGAAAGCTAAACAGGAAGTTAAAAAGTTTTAAAAGCTAGAAGTTTGAAGGTTTTTCATGTTTCTAGCATGATGAGCAAGTTATTAGCATTTTGCAAGCATGTTTCTAGCATGATTAGCAAGTTGACAGCATGTTTCTAGCATGATAAGCAAGTTGTCAGCATTTTGCTAGCATCTTTCCAGCATGATTAGCAAGTTGGCAGCATGTTTCTAGCATGATTAGCAAGTTGTTAGCATTTTGCTAGCATGTTTCTAGCATGATTAGCAAGTTGACAGCATGTTTCTAGCATGTTTCTAGCATGATTAGCAAGTTGACAGCATGTTTCCAGCATGATTAGCAAGTTGGCGGCATGTTTCTAGCATGATTAGCAAGTTGACAGCATGTTTCTAGCATGATTAGCAAGATGTTAGCACGTTGACAGCATGATTAGCAAGTTGCTAACATGTTTCTAACATGATTAGCAAGTTGCTAGTATGTTGCTAGCATGTTTCTAGCATGATGAGCAAGCTGTTTGCATGTTGCTAGTATGTTTCTAGCATGATTAGCAAGTTGAAAGCATGTTTCTAGCATGATTAGCAAGATGTTACCATTTTGACAGCATGATTAGCAAGTTGTTAACATGTTTCTAGCATGATTAGCAAGATGCTAGTATGTTGCTAGCATGTTTCTAGTATGATGAGCAAGCTGTTTGCACGTTGCTAGCATGTTTCTGGCATGATTAGCAAGTCGTTAGCATGTTGCTAGCATGTTTCTGGCATGATTAGCAAGTCGTTAGCATGTTGCTAGCATGATTAACAAGTTGCTAACATGTTTCTAGCGTGATTAACAAGTTGTTAGCATGTTGCTAGCATGTTTCTAACATGATTAGCAAGTTGTTAGGGTGATTAGAATGTTGCCAGCATGTGTCTAGCATGATTAACAAGTCGACAACATGTTTCTACCATGATTATCAAGTTGTTAGCATGTTTGCTAGCATGATTAGCAAGTTGCTAGTATGTTGCTGACATGTTTCTAGCATGATTAGCAAGTTGTTAGCATGTTGCTAGTAAGTTTCTAGCATGATTAGCAAGTTGTTAGCATGTTGCTAGCATGATTAGCAAGTTGCTAGTATGTTACTAGCATGTTTCTAGCATGATTAGTAAGATACTAGCATGTTGTTAGACTGTTTCTAGCATGATTAACAAGTTACTAGCATGTTGCTGGCATTATTACCAAGTTGGTAGCATGATTAGAAAGTTGATAGCATGTTTTTAGCATGATTAACAAGTTGGTAGTATGTTGCTAGTATATTTCTAGCATGATTGGCAAGTTGTTAACATGATTAGAATGTTGCTAACATGTTTCTAGCATGATTAACAAGTTGACAGCATGTTTCTAGCATGATTAGCAAGTTGTTAGCACGTTGCTGAGATGTTTCTAGCATGATTAACAAGTTGTTAGCATGTTTCTAGCATGATTACCAAGTTGCTAACATGTTTCTAGCATGATTACCAAGTTGCTAAAATGTTTCTAGCATGATAAGCATGTTGCTAACATGTTTCTAGCATCACTTTAAGTTTATTAGTAATTGATATTAGTATTAATACGTTATTAATATGGATGGACGTTTTATATGCAATTCAAATACAGAAATCTTCAATTTAGGCCTAAATATTTTTGGGTGCAGATTCTGCTCCATTTTATGATTTAAAGAAAAGGAAAAATATTCCAGTTAAATTTAAGATAAAAATGGTTCAATAGTATAAGGCAAAAAAATTGCTATAAAAGATTAAATATAATAAAAATAACACTTTTATCATCATATACTCATGTAAAATTACTCACACAGAAAAAAAAAAACAGTGAGTAAGTTAGTAAGTATTTTGGGTGAACTGTTCCTTTAAAACTCTTGCATGCTTGTCATGCCAGTTGTTGCCATGGTGTTCTGCGGGCATCTGCCACACAGCTTGGCAGTCGTGTAAAACCCGAGACTTCTTCACTCTTGGAGACACTGGGGAGTTTGGGCCAAAGCGATTGGATTTGAACAGTAGTAATGACAAAAGCGTTCAAACTGACACTGATAATGGAGCTCCACCAGAGACTGATCTACTGCAGCTTACATGTAAACTAGTCCCAGCCTCAGAAGTGACGCCCACAGGCGTGGGTTTACCAGCACTGGATCTGCTGAGATTCTGAGGTCAGTGTTATGCAGAGTTTATTTTCAGACACTAGATATTCACCAGCTCCACTGAATATACTCTGCTCTATTCTGCAACATTTTTCATTTTCATTTGAAAATAAAAGCTAAAGCAAAATATTGACAAAAAATATAACAGGATCTTAATCATACTAAAATAACACTGAGGACTTATATGAACAGAATTCACATACTGATAGAATCAGCCTAGCAACAGCTTAGCAACCTCCCTAAACACCATAGCAACCACTTATCAACACTTTATTTAGAACACATTTACAAATGCTTGGCAACTGCCTGGTAACACCTTAGCAACAGTCGTAGCAACTGCTTAGCAACCACTCAGAATAAATAAGCACTGGCCAAGCAACCATTTAGAACTACTTAGCAACTGCTTAGCAACACTTTAGCAACCGCCCTGGCAACACCTTAGCAAGTGCCCTAGCAACCGCTTGGCCACACCTTAGCAACTGCTTAGCAACCACTCAGAATAACTAAGCACTGGCCAAGCAATTATTTAGAACAACTTAGTAACTGTTTAGAAGCACTTTAGCAACTGCCCTAGCAACTGCCTGGCAGCACCTTAGCAACTGCCATAGCAACTGCTTAGCAACCACTCAAAATAACTAAGCACTGGCCAAGCAACCAATTAGAACAACTTAGCAAACACCTTAGCAATTGCCCTAGTAACTGTTTGGACACTTAGAACAACTTAGCAACTGCTTAGCAACACCTGAGCAACCACCCTCACAACTGCTTAGCAACCACTCAGAATAACTGGTCAAGGAATTATTTAGAACAACTTAGCAACTGTTTAGAAGCACCTTAGCAATTGCCCGGCAACAGCATAAACACACCCTACCAATTACCTGGCAGCACCTTAGCAACCACCCTAGCAACTGCCTAGTAACCATTCAAAATAACTAAGCACTGGCCAAGCAACCATTTAGAACAAGTTAACAACTTCTTGGCAACTATTTAGAACACATTAGTAACTGTTTAGAAGCATCTTAGAAACTGCTCTTGCAACTGCCCGCCAACACTTTAGCAACAGCCCTAACAGCCCTTAGCAACCACTCAGAATAACTAAGCACTGGCCTAGCAACCATTCAGAACACCTTAGAAACTTCTTCAGCAATTATCCAGAACACATCAGTAACTGTTTAGCAACACCTTAGCAACCCCACCATGGCAACTGCTTAGCAACCACTTTGAATATCTTAGCAGTAGCCTAGCAACCATTTAGAACCATGCCAAACAAATCAGTAACTGTTTAGCAACACCCTAGCAACCACCCAAAATACTTTAGCAACTATTGTAAAAGTTCTCAAACTCTGCATGGCTTTTATAAACCCGTTCAGGCAAGTGTTTGTCAAATTGTCCTTGTTTAGTTAAAATATAAATGGTCTTTTCTTCACATGTGACACATGAAAAACACATTAATCTGAGAGTAAAACTTTTAAATTAATTTGTTCCAAAAAAAAGCCATTTTGTGTCCCTCCTTTCATTTTCTGTCATACTTATTAAAAAGCTGATGCAACATCCTCCGCTGTTTGCGAACGAGAGTTATTTTGCTGGCGGTGATGAAGCGGCCCAGTGAGAGGATCATATTGTATTGACATGAGTTGTATTGAGCGTTTGCCAGCAGAAGCAGTGTTAGTGAATGACTGTATGCTAAACTCATCTCTGTCACTGCCAGCCATTCACAAGCTACAGCAGTTCACTGCTCCAATAACAAATGCTAAGCATTATTAATTTAACACGCTTGAATTATACATCAAAGGACTGACCTGACCGTTTCAAATCAACAGAAAATGTTTGCTTAGGCAGTGAGCTTGTATAACTCTATGTAAAAAAAAAAAGAGCCATTAAAAGCAATGCATCAACACCATCAGTCATGTGACAGAAATAAAACCTGTGAACATTTGTGTGACTCAGCCAGATTAATACAGCATTTCCAAACCATTTGACTGATGAATTTCAATATATAATATTAGTTTTAACATTTAATAGGTTTTTAATGAAAAGCTTTTAATTTAATCTGAATCTTTTAATTTGATCGTTTTATTTTTTGCACAGATTTGGTGTTTCTCAGACATTATAGTCCATTAAAGAATAATCATGTGACTATTATGTACGCCAGGTGAGCTGTAAATGCGAAAAAAAAAAAAACCTCTTTCCATTGCAGTTTTGCAAAATATTCCTTTTTTGCAAAACTGCCTGAAAAACCACATCATGCGAGCATAAAAACTTGCATTTTTTTTTTTCCAATATATAGGAGTTTTTGTGAAATTGACACTATCCATTGGGCATATTTTTAATTTGCAATTTTAATTTTCAAAATTTGTCGGGTAATGGAAACACAGCTACAAATGGCTAGTAGCTAATTAACTTATCACACTTGATAACGTATTCATATAGTCTACTACAACGCTATAACCAAAGGATGCCAGGAAAAAAAATGGTGCTGCGTAAATACAGTACAGCCCTATACAGTATATATATATATATATATGTAATTATAATCCATTACTGATTCCAAATTACATGACAGAAATTGTAGACAGTTTTCAGTATTGTAATCCATTACATTACACATTTTAGGTAATTTATAGTCAGACTACTTTTAGATTACTTTGAGATTACTTTTAGATTACTTTTGGCCTGGTTCGTTTCTCACATTCATTTAAACAGGATGATCTTGTACCATAATTATATAAAAATACAAAGAGTGAGAAAATATATATTACTTTCATTTATTATATAAGTTAATATATACATAATTATAATCCATTACTGATTCCAAATTACATGACAGAAATTGTAGTCAGTAATGTAATCCATTACATAACATGTTTTAGGTAATATTATCAGACTACTTTTAGATTACTTTTAGATTACTTTTAGATTACTTTTGGCCTAGTTCGTTTATCACATTGATTGAAACAGGATGATCTTGTACCATAATTATGTAAAAATACAAAGAGTGAGAAAATATATTCCTTTCATTGTAATTAACGAACAAGAAGTGTAATAAACATTACTTTTCCTCAAGGTTTTCCAAACTGGGGTTCGTAAAGGAACTACAGGGGGTTTGTAAGTTTAATAAAAGGTTAGCAAGTAATCAAATCATAAAATAAATAATTTTTAAGAAGATGGAATATTTTATGTTTACCTGCACACCATATGACCATTAACCAATGTCAGAGAACTATAAAAATGCAAATGTGTTAATTATTACAATATTTATTTTAAAATCTCAGGGGTACTTATAGGGGTCATTGATTATGATTTCACTTTTTTAACTTTAGTTAGCGTGTAATGTTGCTGTTTGAGCATAAACAACATCTGCAAAGTTACGATGCTCAAAGTTCAATGCAAAGGGAGATATTTTCTTTTACAGAACTGCTTCTTGACCACCCCTTTAAAGTAAATATTTTAAGTGAAAGAGGTTTAGATGACAAAAAGTTTGAGAATGTCTGCAAAAAAGAAATAATGAGAATTTGTGCAGACAAAAGCCTTTCAAAAATACATAATACATGGTTAAATAACCTACTGAGTGATAATTCAAATAAAAATGAAAGTGTTCATCAGAACGTTGAAACACTTTTTAAACCTGAAATGATTTTTGTAAATTTACTGGTCAAATACAGTGTCGCCACCTGACTGATATCTACACTGTAAAAAACAAAAAATCACAATTTGTTGATTTAAAACTTAAATAATAAATAAAATAAATGATGTGTTACCCTGCTGCCTTAAAATTTTAAGTTCAGCCAACTCAAATAAGTTTAGTCAACTTAAAATGTTAAGTTGTACTAAGTGAACACTTAGATATTGGAGTTGACTAAACCAGAAATTTTAAGTTCAATGAATGAGTTCAATGATCTCAAATAAGTTGTCACTTAGTACAATTTAACATTTCAAGCTGACTAAACTTTTTTGAGTTGACTGAACTTAAAATGTTAAGGCAGTCGGGTAACAAATTATTTTAAGTTGACTCAACAAATTGTTTTTTACAGTGTAGTCTGTGTGTGAATGTCCACAAAACTGACTTTCTGAGTGTATATAAGTGGTAGACTGTTTTAGAAAGGAACATTTAAAAGATTTAAAAAAAAAAATTAGAGAGAATAATTTATTTCTTTTGTGCGAATAATAATCATGTAATCAGTAACTGTAAATAACTAATCTGATTATAAGTACTTTAAAATGTAACTTATTCTGATTACAAGTACTTAATTTTTGGAATCTGATTACATAATCCAGATTACATACATATATATATATATATATATATATATGTATATACACTGCCACTCAAAAGTTTGGGATCAGTAAGACTTGTAATGCTTTTTAAAACAGTCTCTTATGTTCATGAAGACTGCACATTTATTTAATCAAAAATACAGAAAAAAACAATAATACTGCAAAATATTATTACAACATAAAATAATGGTTTATATTTTAATATACTTTAAAATATAATTTATTTCTGTGATCCAAAGCTGAAGTGTCACATGATCCTTCAGAAATCATTCTATATATATATATATATATATTAGGTTGATAATACTGATTACAGATTACATTATAAAAACCATAATTTGTAATGTAATCTAGATTACTCATTTTAGGTAATGTATTTGGATTACTTTTTTAGATTACTTTTTTTATCTAACTTTAATTTACCATTAAATGTACCACACTGATATATAAAAAAATATATTCAATTTTTTTTATATTAACACCATAAAATGCATTAGATTAAATGAGGGTTTCCCAAACTGATTGATAAAAAGTTATTAATTAATTAAATCATAAAAATGTAAAATTAATTATTTAAACACTTGAACACCAAAAATAGAAATATTTAATTTGTTGACCTGCATGTCAATGTGACCATTAAGCAACATCCTTCATTAAGCAGTACAACTGAAATATTAGCTTCCTTTAGATATTTCAAGTAAATATTTTATTTTAAGGGGTTTTGGTGACAAAAACATTTGTGAATCCCTGCATTACATGAACAAACATTAATAAACATAAAACAAATTTTTAGAGAGAAAATTTTAAAAACAATAATTAGGGATAATCAGCAAACTCTGAATGATTTATTGTCATTGTGTGAATATGTACACTGCCGTTCTAAAGTTTGGGATTAGTAAGATATTTAATTTTAATTTTTTAATGAAGATATATCAAGGCTGCATTCACTTGATTAAAAATACAGAAAAAACTGTAATATTGTGAAATATTATTACAGTTTAAAATAATGGTTTTCTGTTTGAATATATTTTAAAATATATTTTTTTCCTGTAATGCAAAGCTGAATTTTCAGCATCATTACTCCAGTCTTCAGTGTCACATGATCTTTCAGAAATCATTCTAATATGCTGATTTTGTTATCAATGTCAGAAACAGTTTTGCTGCTTAATATTTTTTTTGGAACCTGTGATTTTGCAGGATTCTTCGATGAATAAAAAGTTAAAAAGAACACAGTAAAAAAAAAAAAAAAAAAAAATATATATATATATATATATATATATATATAAAATTTTAAAATTTTAAGTTTAGTCAATTCGAAATTTTAAGTTCCTTAATGTTAATTTAACTGACAACTTGGATACTTTAGCTGACTAAACTACAAATTTCAACTTTTTTTTTCAAAATAAAAATGTTTTCTAACAATAAATGTCTTTTCTATCACTTTTTATCAATTTAACACATCCTTGGTGAATTAAAAAAACGAAAAGAAAGAATAAAAATAAAATTTACTGACCACAAATTTGTAAAGAGTTTAAAGATTTTTATATATAGTAAATGGCTCTTTAATTGCATTTTTACTTTTTATGTTAAATAATATTTTCATATTATATTCTATATTATATTTGATTAATTTCCGTAACCTGTCAATTTTAGAATCTTGAATACATTTTTTTCTTTTCCTTTTAAATTTTTTCTATTAAGTTTAAACCTCACAAGCTGAGCATTACTAGAAAAATAATGATCTAAATAAAATACATACTGTATACTATTACAATAAATGATGCTCAGTATTTTCTATTATATATTTGATTATTTTCCATAACTTTTCCAGGCCCTGGAAATCGCAATCTTCCCAGCTTTTCCAAAAGCATATGAACCCTGGTAATAAATCATCACTTCTTTTTTTTTTACAAATGCAATGCAAACCTCAATAACTTAATGAACTACATACAGTCTCTATTCCACAGTTTCATGAACACTGGTAACCGACAACATATGCTGCTCAAATATAACAAACTAAATAAGTAGGTCATCAATTAAAGAGCAAAACAACACAATTTTAAAGACATTCAGAGCGACTTACGGCAAATCTCAGCTGAGTTTCCACGAGTAAACAGCTACTGGAGCCAAACAGAGGTGATGTTCAGACAGACGCATGTGAAGGACAATGAAGCGCTGCTGCGTGTGTGTTTGCCGTGTGCTCGTGCGAGCGTGAAGCGTGCGGTGGGGTGCAGCAGCATCATCGTGCGTTATTGCATGCAGGGAACCCCTCGAACAGACGGGACATGCTGGCGGCCTCGACACGCCTCTCGTCTCTCACAACAAAGAACTGCTAATGGCTCGTGTGTGATGAGGCCGAAGCACTTCACAGAGAACTTCACTTTTACTAGTGGCTGAATGCATTAACAGAGCAGCCAAAACAAACACGCACAACGGCCTGGGCTCTGAAATCATTCACATGAGCAACACTCACAGATGATTTCTAGAGTTTGGCAGAATTGCATGTTAAGATGATGCTCTTATAAACATACAATAGTCTAATATGCATGAAAATACACTGTCAGTAGTTATGAACAGCTTTTTGTGTAATTACCTTAAAGCTGCATTTACATATGTGACCCTGGATCAAGTAGCACGGGTATATTTGTAGCAATAGCCAGCAATGCATTGTATGGGTCAAAATGATCCAAAATGATCCATTTTTCTTTTATGCCAAAAATCATTAGGATATTAAGTAAAAAGATGCATTAAAATATGTAGAAAATTTCCTAGCGTAAATATATCAAAACTTAATTTTTGATTAGTAATACACATTGCTAATAACTTCATTTGGACAACTTCAATGCACACACACACATATATGTAGATTTCCAAATATATTTATATAAAATATTTTATGGTTTCTGTACTTTTTTGGTGCATATTTTGAGGTTACATTTGCACACATGAAGATATATATATCTTACAAAAAATGTATTATTTGAATTATAGCATTTATACAGTCTAATATATTTTATGCATTGTGTACATATTTACATATTTTAAAATTACATATAAAATATTTATATTTATTAATATTTATATATATTTTGGCAATTAATTGCAATGCATTCTGTGCAAGTGTTTTAAAGGAATCTGTGTTTATTAATACTAGTATATTTTTTATATTTTTATAAATATATTACACATACAAATATAATATAAATTGTACACATAATAATACACTCAAAAACAAAAATATACAAAAATAAATTATTAATTATCATTTTAAGTATATTTAATAATTATCAAATATTTTTATTATATGCATTATATAATTTAAATAAATACCAAATGTTAATATATGTAAAATTAACTGTAAAAATAATATAAAAATATTTAATTGAATTAATTTTACTTTTATGTGCATTTTATTTTTCTGAGTTTATTGTAACTATATATAGTAAACTCAAAAAAGAAATATATGAACATATATTACACATATATGTTATACATTTTACATATAACATGTTTATACATTGCATTATTACATAGATAATTGAATTTATATATTTTATACAATGTTATACAATGTTATAATTTATATAAATAATTTATTTTTATATTTTTATATATTTTACATTTTTATAAATTACATAAAATATACAAAATAAAATGTAATTATCAAAATATATATTAAAATAAATTATACAATTAAATTGTATGTAATTAGAATTAAATAATTTATATTATATTAATATTATATATGTATACATAATTACAGTAAATAGTACTCATTTTCATTCACATTTTTTATTCATTTTCATATATATTTATTTATATAATGAGTTGTATAACTATCTATCTATCTATTTATTGTATATTAATATATTAATTACATTAATTGCAATGCTTTCTGTGTAAGAGTTCTGAAAGAGTCTAAAAGAATAAATGAATGTGAATTCTTCATGTGCTCTGTTTCTCTCTTTGGCTTTTGTTGTATAATTAGCAGGAGACGTCATATGAATTAACAGCAGCTCGTTCAGCTGTGAAGAGCTCTGAGAGCGCTGACCCGAAAAAACCTTTTCTTCTGCTTTTATAATAAAGAAAGAGACCCATCACCCATCTCCCACCACACCACTGTATGTATGTTTCAGAATGAACCGTGATTGGTCGCTCTACATGTCACTCAGATGCAGATCCTCCTGTGATTGGACAGGATGTGAATCCACATGGGATCCACAGATGAACACATTAACACAGAGAGGGATCACACAAGCACCCTTCAAAATCACCCGTAACACACGGGACGTCCCACACATGAGCCGCACCCGTCACACTACATCAGCATAAAGAGAACCATTAGAGATGAGCACAAATCCGCCTAAATCTGACCTCTATTAAAATATTCATGTAACAAATAGAACTAGACTTCTACATTTATAAAAAAAAAAAAGTGTGCAGCACCTTCCCGATTCTTATGTATTTATTAATAATAATGTATTTATTATTATTTTTTATATGAATTATATAAGTGTTATATAATTTAAATAAATGCCAAATGTTAACATGCAAATTTAACTGTAAAAATAATCATATAAAACAATTTATACACACACACACACACACACATATATATATATATATATATATATATATATATATATTTAAACATTGCATTATTATAATTGAATTAATTTTATTTTTATGTACATTTTATTTTTTGTGTTTACTATAACCATATATAGTAAAAATGAAATGTTACCATATATATATATATATATATATACAAAATATGTTTATACATTGCATTATTATATAAATAATTGAATTAATATATATATATTTTACACATAGTATAATATTTAATTGAAAATAAAATATATATTAAAATTATAAAATTGAATTGTATTGAATTAATTTTAATTTTTTAAACACTACCTCTGGGTAACTGAAACTCAAAAATCAATATTTTTAGTAATGCATTTATTTATTTTTTATAAATTATATAAGTGTTATATAATTTAAATAAATACCAAATGTTAACATGTAAATTCAACTATAAAAATAATAATCTAAAATATTTTATACATATATAAAATATATATTTAAACATTGCATTTTTATATAAATTATTTAATCAATTTTATTTTTTTATGTACATTTATTTTTTTTAGTTTACTGTAACCATATATAGTAATATAGTATCAAAAATGAAGTAAAAAAAAGAAATTTTACAATTTTTATGTATACAAAATATGTTTATACATTGCATTTTTATATAAATAATTTAATTAATATATATATATATATAGCATGCATATAGTAAAATATATATAGTGTAGTAAACTCAAGAATAAAATATTTATTAAAATTATAAAATTGAATTTTAAATTAAAAAATTAAAATTATATTGTCACAGTAAATGATACTCAAAAAATTATTTGAAAATATATTTACATTTGCATAATGAATTACAGAATTATATAAATTAAATTCTAAATTAAGGTCTAAATTGCATTATATACATAACATAATTAATGTTAATACACACACACTGTATGTTTTTACTGTAAACGATACTGAAAATACAATCTACAAATGTACAATATAAAGATAATGTTTTTTTTTTAATTGTATACAAAATTTATTTAAAAATGTACAATATAATTTCATGATTTTGTTAATAATTTACTGTAACTATTACATATATATATAGCATGCAAATAGTATAATATATAGTGTAGTAAATCCAAAAATAAAATATTTATTAAAATTATTAAAAAAATTATCTAATTAATTAAAACATTTAATTATATAGTCACAGTAAATGATACTCAAAAATAAAATATTTAAAAAATACATTTAATTATTTGTATTTGAAAATATATTTACATTTACATAACAAATTACAGAATTATGTAAATAAAATTATAGTTATACACTGCATTATTTACATAACAATAATGTTACATATATATACACACACTGTACATTTTTGCTGTAAATTATACTAAAAATATAGATTTACATGATTATATAGATATATATGAAAATTATGATCTTTTAAAAAAATATTTTTTAAATAAAAAAAATATTAAAAATGTATACAATTTTTTAAATATATTCTAACATTTTTTTTAAATAATTTACTCTAACAATGACATATATTTTATAGCTTATATGGACATTTTCTAAATCACTTTATGTTGTACATTAACTAGTACATTTAATAATATGTTTATAATAACGTGATGTGTATCAAGGCCTTTCAGTGAATTGTAATATAGAGTAAAAAGCACATAATTACATTATTCCTCTGAGTTTAATGGTCATCTGCTGGATTTATAGTTTCTAATGCATTTAATCTGATCTGAAGTCTTTGAGTGTCAGAGAGGCTGATCTCATCCAGACCTCCTCAGTAACTTTATTATAATGCTCAACATGCTCTGTGTTCAATTACAGTCATATTCCTCCCCAAAAAACTACAGTACCTCTGTGAATAAAGTGCATTCAAGAGACCTCCACTGCGGAAAAATCTGCTCGTGTTTGGGGCTGAAAGCATATTGATTCTAGAAAATATATGAAATATTAAAACCAACTGCACTTTCAGCACACTTTATATGCCACGTGTGCATTAACAAAAAACTTTAGAGTTGAACATTAATGAACCCACACTATATTTAATCCATGAAGACACACTGATATGAGGATGAGTCTCACCTGCTTCCCCATGATGATGATGATGATGATGAAGATGAAGTGAATGAAGCTGCAGTTCCTGATGAACATCTGAGAGAAATGCAGTTTTTCTGCAGCGGTGAATCAGCTCCCATCCGTGCGTCCGTTTGTCTGTCGTATCATTATCTGGGTGTGTTTTGCAGGCAGGTTCACACAGGAGCACAGCGGCCTTCAGCCCGTCACTTAACCCTTACACAACAACACACAACATTACTTCAGCACTTCAGTCAATACTTCATTGTGTCACCCACATGGGGTTTTATATCTGCATGCTGGTATTTACTTCTGTGGAGAAAAGGAGAATTTTATAGCTGTGTTCATAGTGATCTGCGGTCCTATTAATTTAATAAATAAATAAATAAATACATAAATTAATTTATTATAATTTATTACTACTATTGTTGTATGCATTTTTAATTTATTAAAACATATTATTTATTTATTAAATAAATAAAAATATGTTTTTTTGGATAATTACCTTTTTATTAATTAAAATGTATTAATAGTAAAACAATACATTTAAAAATGTAATTATATATATATATATATATATATATATATGTATTTTTTAACCTGTAATACATTTTTAGATGTATTATTTTAATTATTTATTTTTATTTTTAGCATTTTATTTTGAAGTTAATTCAAAATCAGTTAAATAATAATAAATAATAATAAATTACATTTAATTAAAAAAATGTTTATTATTATTTTAAAAAAGGATTATTAAAAAAAGAAAAGTAAATAAAGATTTTATTTTATTTGCATCATTTTATTTTGAAGTTAATAAGTTATATATATATATATATATGTGGGTGTGTGTATTAATATTTAATGTTATTTGTTTTACCTGTAATACATTTTTAGATGTATTATTTTAAAGTTATTTCATTAAATGTATTATTTTAATCTATTATTTTTTATAATTTTATTTTGATGTTAATTGAAATATAGTAATATTAAAATAATACATTTAAAAACGTAAATTATTATTATTATTATTATTAAAAATAATATAAGTAAATAAAGATTATATATATTGTTAATATGTAATATATTTTTAGATGTATTATTTTATTAAATGTAATATAGCAATATTTTAGTATTTATTTTTATTTTTATCATATTATTTTGAAGGTAATTGAAATGTATTAATATTAAAACAATTTATTTATTATTAAAAATAATATAAGTAAATAAAGAGTATATACATATATATGTATATACTCTTTATTTACTTATATTATTTTTAA
>JAHKKF010530392.1:56607-84145 GCA_019740295.1 Labeo calbasu
TTTAAAATGTCATTTATTCCTGTGATTTCAACGCTGAATTTTTAACATCATTACTCCAGTCACATGATCCTTCAAAAATAATTTTTAATATTCTGATTTGCTGCGAATTTTTTTATTATTATTATTCTATCAAAGAATCCTGAAAAAAATCTAAATATTAATAATAATAGTAATAAAATCCTGAATAGCAAATCAGCATATTAGAATGATTTCTGATGTAATGATGCTGAAAATTTAGCTTAGATCACAGGAATAAATTACTTTTTAAAATATATTCAAATAGAAAGCAGTTATTTTAAATAGTGAAAATATTTCACAATTTTACTACTTTTTCTGTACTTTGGATCAAATAAATGTAGGTTTAGTGAGCAGAAGAGACTTCTTTAAAAAAGAAAAACATTACAACTCTTACGGTTAAAAAACTTTTGACTGGTATTGTATACGTAGAATTATGTTTATTATGTTTTCATTGCAGGTGGAGAAGGCATTAATTGAGATGGTGAATGCTGCCGATGCTGCAAAACTTGAAGCAGAGTGTAAAAGGCAACACATTAAACTAGGTGGCAGAAACTTGAGGATAACCGTGTCAAAGATATACAGCCAGTTGAACGAGGGGTAACTTTTATTTACTTGACTACTTCTGCTTTTGTGCTCGTGTGGTCTGAAGAACACATGAGGTGATACTTTCTGTTTCAGGGAAAGTGTTGACACTGACTCTGAGAAAGAGAAAGTTAAGGAAGATATTGAAGAAACCAATAAGGAGCCGCCAAGCACACTGGCTTCCAGTAAGGAGAGTACGGTAGTGAAGGCTGAGACGGAGATCTCCGAAGAAGATGCCGAGGCTCAGGAAGCAAAGGAAATCAACATGGGCACAATCATGCAAACGTCTAGTGATGAGGAGGTATAGTCAAGAAATAATTTCACCAAATGAATCTCAAAGTGTCTTTTTATGAAGACCTCAAACACTGGCATATCATTGACTATACACAACTCAGCTAACACAGTGTTTTACTGCTTTCCAATACTTCAGGGATCATATGGCAGAGTTCTTCGTATCAGAAACCTTCCAATGCCTGATGAATACACTGATGCAGAATTTCTGAACATTGCAGAGCCGTATGGAAAAGTAGTACGCCATTGGATATTGCGTCTCCATCGAACGGTTAGTAGATATAACTGCCATTCAAAAGTTTTTTAATGTTTTTTTTTAAAGGAATTTTCTTATGCTCATCGTGGCTGCATTTACTCGATCAAAAATTTAGAAAAGACTAATATTGTGAAATATTATTACAGTTTAAAATAATGGTTTTCTGTTTCAATTTTATTTTAAAATGTAATTTATTCCTGTGATGTAAAGCTGAATTTTCATCAGCTGTTACGCCAGTCTTCAGTGTCATGTGATCTTTCAGAAATCATTCTAATATGCTGATTGATTACTTTTATTGTCAATGTTGGAAACAGTTTTGGAAACTGATTCATTTTTCAGAATTCTCTGATGAATTCAAAGTTAAAAAGAACAGCATTTGTTTAAAATAGAAATCTTTTCTAATAATATAAGTCTTTGCTATCACTTCATATCAATTTAACACATGCTTGTTGAATAAAAGCATTTATTTCTTTAAAAAAAAAAAAGAATAACAATAAATTGACCACAAGATTTTAAATGGTAGTTTATATTGTTACGAAAGATGTCGATTTTAAATAAATGCTGTTCTTTGTAACTTTTTATTAATTAAAGAATCCTTAAAATATCACAGGTTCCACAAAAACTTTAAGCAGCACAATTGTTTTCAACATTGATAATAAATCAGCATATTAAAATGATTTCTGAAAGATCATGTGACACTGAAGACTGGAATAATGATGATAAAATATTCAGCTTTGCCTGAAATAAATTACATTTTTAAAAAATATTCACATAGAAAACTCTTATTTTACACTAAAATATTATTTCAAAATTTTACTTTTTTTTTCTGGATTTTTACTTAATGCAGGCTTGATGAGCATGAGAAACTTCTTTAACAAAATGTTACATTCCCAAACTTTTTAACTGCATTTCAAACAGATTCAGTGCTTTGGTCAATGAAATCTTAAACTGTTCTTCTTTTCCCCTCAGGGACTGATTGAAATGAAAAGTCCCTCTGATGCTGAAAAGGTCGTCGCTGCGGCCAACATGAATAAAATTACAGTTGCTGGAAAACATCCCAAGATTTTAGTGTCAACCAAACATGCTCATTTAAATAAATGGTATTGGATAGTAATTTATGCACTTCATTTTTATGTACTAAAATGCATATTCAAAATAGCAGTGCTAATTACTTATTTGTCATTTTTATTGCGTGTTGTAAGCTATATTGTTTACTGAATGTCAAATACAAAATTGATTATAGCCAGCATCATTAACAGTTAGTCGAGTGGTCAAATTACAATAGCGAGAAATGTTTTTTGGGGGGTAAAAATGCTTGATAGAAAGTGCACAACAGCCCTTCATATTCAAACAAGATAATAAAGCATAAGCTTTGACATGGATTGCCTTTGTCAGGTGTTTGGACAGTAACTGTAATAGGATTATTCATATAGACACAGGAAAAAATAAAAAGTCAAATGTTACTGTTCCTCTTATTGAAAACTGGACAAACACTTTGTGTTGTGTAGTAGTTTTTTGGACTTTTGCACATTCCATGGTTTGCATGTTTTCAGTTTGCACATTTCTGAATGTAAACAATGTATATTTAACACATATAAAATGTGACCAGTCTGATTGAATTGAATAATCAGTTATATATCATTCATTACATCCCTCCACCAAATTTACCGCTGTGTTTTGTTTGCTAGGTACTTCCTACATGGACCTCGTGATGGTTCTATACCACCACCTATTGATTTAGAGGAGGATGATGATGATGAATCCAAGATAGAAAACAGTATTTCTGAGCAGCTGCCTATCCAAACATCAGCGAATGTCAAGGTGGGTCAAATCTGTGTTTTGTAAGCTTTCAGATGCTGCTATGCAGTGTACTGACTGATACTATGTTTGATGATGAATTACACTGGTTTTAGGATTCCTTGAATGACAATCAGGATGACAACTCAAAGGCAGATGAGAAACAAGAAATAAAGGCAGAAAATTCAGACGTTGTGTCTGAGACGCCAACACCTGTACTGGATCCAGTTGGTAAGAATGTGTTTCACAGGCCTCTGAAAACATGATGCTTAACAAAACTGAGCTATGAGGAGTTCTAACGCTTATGTACAGTTTAATAAGGCACTCAAGGTTGTGCTACATGGACAGTACCGTTCTGCTCTTGCACAACTGATCTATTGTACTTTCAATAACAGGTACAGAGTTTGTTCGGCCTGTGGTCGGATACTTCTGCAACTTGTGTAATGCTATCTATGCTAGTGAGGAAGAGGCCAAGAATGAACACTGCAGGACCCCAATGCATCATCAAAAGCTGAAGGCAAACCAGACTTCTTGACCTGCATGATTATTTGGCATGTCAATCTGATTTGATCATTTAATGTGGTGGAAAATCTACAAGACTGATGTGTTTTCATTCTTTTTCTTTTAGGAGCACAAGGAGCGAAGCGGTTCAACATAAACCATGATATGAATCAAGTCAATCTATAAATCATTCGTGGACATTCATGTTGACAGCATACTGTAGCTAATTCATATCATCATAATATGTGTTAAGTAATTAACTGATTCAATACTATTGCAGAAACTGTCATTTTATTTTATTTTTTGTCATTTTAGCCTGTGTTTTGTCTTTCTGTTTCATTCTTTAAAAAGCATGTAGTTTCTTACAGTGTACTGGATTCGATTTATATGTAAAACAGGATACACTAAAATCTTTTCTCCGCAAATAAAGACACATCCAGTTCTCAAATAAGCGCGCTTGGTTTCTTGACGCGTGTTTTGATTGGACAGCTAACGGTTGTCTCCGCCCACAGCATGCCGTTTCCATGACAATTCAACATGGCCGCACACGGTAAGCAGAAGGATGTGTGGGATTTGATCCTAGCTAGAGTTGTTTTTTAGCTTGGTGTCAGTACATATTAGCTTAAATTTATTGTGAGTTGAGCGTTTGGCTTTTATGAAGCCAAATAAAATGTTTTGGTAAAGAACAAGCGGTCAGTTAATGCCTTTTTGATTCGAATGGAGGGGGAGCGCCGTCAAGCTAATGTTAGCCGTTCACAGCAGCACTGTAGTTTTTCATTTCGGTTACATATTTGATTATTAACTCGAATTCGAATGAGTTGCCTGTGATTTATTCATGAACTGAACATTCAGTGTAATATAACTGCTAAGTTAGACCGTAATGATTGTGTAACATGGGTTACTACTTCTTATCGCTTGCTTCATAAACTTAAAGCTGCACTCAAGTTGTCATTCGGGTGAGTTACCCACTTTATTCTTGATGTGTTTAAGATCTTTATTTGTTTAAGAAAGATCTCCAAACCCGTTTTTCGGTGATGTTAGTGAATCTGCCGTATGGAAAATGGCTGCTAAATAAAAATAAAAAAGGTAATTGCAAGCTTTTATCTCGCAATTCTGACTCTTTTCTCTATAAAGTCGCAATTCGTAGAAAAATAGTCTTTTTTCCCCATCAGAATTGGACTTTATAACTCGCAATTGCGTTTATATCTTACAATTTAGTTTGTGTCTTAATTCTGAGAAAACAAGTCAGAATTGCTAGATGTAAACTCGCATATATATCACAAATTCGCAAAAAAATAAATAAAAAAAAAATCCTAAATTGTGAAATTAAAAAGTCGCAATTTATTTTGTTATTTAATTCTTTTTTTTTCTTTTCTTTTCTTTTCTTTTTTTTTTTTTTAAATTCCATGGTGAAAATGGGCTTCCAAGCTAAATGTACTGAAAAATAAATAAATAAAATCAATACATTTATAAATGAAATGCAGATGCGATTTATTTTCTTTAAAAATCCAGGGTTATGTATTTAAATGTGAATTCCAAGTTATACATTACATAATTAATTTCACATACTCTGCATCATAAAGTTTGCTTTATGATAACATTATCTTAAAAAGGCTGATATTTATAGTGGTCAGATGTGAGTAGATAATTTTTGAGAGATTTAGGACCAAAACAGCCAGACAATTTTTTGTTTGTTTGTTTTTTTGGAAAAAGTGTAATTTTTAGTGAGTTAACCTGCTCTCTTGATTGCAAATCAAGACAAACGGGTTCCCACGGGTCCCCACGGGTCCTTGAAATCCTTGAAAGTTTGTGAATCTGGAAAAAAAATTTCAAGGCAATGGAAAGTTTTTGAAATAAACATACATAGATACAGGTCCTTAACAGTACTGGAATTTTGATAATCTGTTGCCCAAATATTTTATTTAATATAATGTTGAATTGCTTTGTTTGTTAAGATAATGTACATCCATGAGGCAAGAAGAACTTAAAAGCATATTCATATATCTTAAAGCTTCTGGTTACATGAACCTAAGCTCTTTTCAATAAAATCCATGCAAAAGTTAATATCAGATCATTTTAGAATACAGTATTGAATATATTGAATATTCTTCAATTTTATGCAAAGCAGAAATAAGACAAATAGAATAGTTGCACAGTTGTGTTTGACACGTGAAAACTGTAAAAATGCATCTTACAAGGTAACACAATGTAACCATTCTATTTTTTGAAATTTGCCCCCACATTAAGTTCTTGAATTTGAGGGTATGGTCCTGGAAGGTCCTTGAAAGGTCCTTGAATTTGAATTTAACCAACGTGTGGGAACCCAAGGATGAATTAACTAATTTATTTTCGTTTTTGCAGGAAGACAGCCTGTCGTATCCTTTCAAGCTGTCCATTATAGTTTTCTGAATTACACGTGTGTCTTTGTTCATGTTGCTTCTTAACAAAGTATCTCAGTTGTCCTCCACACCACTGCAGATCCTGTTTCATTTGAACGGCTGGTATTTTGCAGCGTTCTTCATCGCTGAGATTCTTATGTTTATCTACAAAGGTGATGTATGGGCTCAATAAAACATCTAGAGTTTAAAATTTTATATGTGAATTAATCTGTGTTTGCGCTTGCGTTTGTAGGGGTGATCCTCCCTTACCCACAATCCAATCTGATATTGGATGTTGTCCTGCTGCTCCTCTTTTTGGGCCTGGAAACCCTCAGACTCTTCTATGGTCAGTGTTGTTTAGTGTATTGTACATTCTCCTTGTTCATCCTCTTTGGAGGTGGGTTGTGCAAAACTCAAAATTTAACAGTTGCCTCCTTTTATATTAGTTGGAGTTATGAATGGGGTATGAATTGAAATGCATTTCAAAATACAGCATATTTATAATATAAATACATTTGATACAGTCACACCACAGGGGAATTAGTCTTACACAAGTTTTGCAGAATAACATTAATAATTATACTATTAATTTAATACTCTGTTTACAGTTATTTCATACTTTTATTCAGCGAGGAAGCATTACACTGATTAAAGGTGAAAGACAGTTATAAGGTTACAAAAAGTTTCCAAAAAATGCTGATTTTTAATGGTTTTTAAAGATGTTTCTTATACTCATCAAGGTTGTGTTCATTTGATCAAAAATACAGAAAAAAGTAATATTGTGAAATATTATTACAATGTAAAACAATGTTTTTCTATATTAATATACATTAAAAGTTTATTTATATCGGTAATTAAAGTTGAATTTCAGAACCATTACTCCAGTCTTCAGTGTCACATGATTCTTCAAAAATTGTTCTTATATGCTAATTTATTATCAATGCTGGAAACAGTTGTGCTGATTAATATTTTTTTGAAACGCATGATTTTTTTTTTCCAGGATTCTTTGATCGATTAAAAGCTTAAAAAGAGCAGAATTTATTTGAAATAGAAAGGTTTTCTAACAATATACACTACTGTTCAAAAGTTTGGGGTCAGTACATTTGTATTCTTTATTTTTTGGAAAGAAATCAATACTTTTATTCACCAAGGATGTGTTAAATTAATAAAAAGTGATAGCATAGATTTACATTTTTAGAAAAGATTTATATTTTGAATAAATGCTGTTCTTTTTAACTTCTTATTCATCAAAGAATCCTGAAAAAAAGAATCACAGTTTCCAAAAAAATTTGGCAACTGTTTCCAACATTAATAATTCTAATAATAAATCAGCATATTAGTATGATTTCTGAAGGATCATGTGACACTTAAGACTGGAGTAACAGCTGATGAAAATTCAGCTTTGACTCGCAGGAATAAATTATATTTTAAAGTATATTAAAATAAGAACCATTATTTTATATTGTAATAATATTTTGCAATATTACAGTTTTTGTTCGTTATTTTCGTTTTCCAACTTTTTGAGCGGTAGTGTATGTTTAAGAAAATATATTCATAATAGAACAGAGTTGTTTTAAATTGTAATAAAAATGTCATAATACCACTGTTTTTATCTGTATTTTTTATTTAATAGAGACTTTTTTCAGATGTCAAAATAATTATCATAGCATTCATTTTCAGTTCATTTATAGTGTTTGGCTTAATTTTTAAAGACATTGGGCTAAATTACATAAAGCATTCTGGAAAATATATGGGGAAAAGGAGTTTTTACATTGTTCTTAAAAGTACATTTATTAAAAATAATTAAAAGTTTTAATTAAATACAATACGTTACATGTTAATGGTAATTCATATAAAGATAGAAAATAAACACTGCTTATTTTACTATTTAATTTGAATCTAAATACCTTGAATTTAAATTTGAATAACAATTCTACATCTTGTTTGTGGCATCATTTTAAATTCTGTTAAAATTCCGAGAACTGAATTTGAATTTAAAAGACTTTCTGTGTTCCGTTCTGAACCTCTCAACCCTGCTATGGCAATGAGTGGCTGAGTGTCATCATAACAGATTTATTAGCCTGTTTTTTGTTTACAGTTTGTATTTGTGAAAGTGCATTGATCCATGTAGCAAATAATGACTTGTGATTAATGATTTTCAGGCTGGAAGGGGAACCTGTGTCAGCGCTCTCTGGCTCTGTTTGTGAGTGTTGGTATTCTGGTGCCCTGTGCGGTGCTGAGCGTCTACTTCTTGCTGCTGCAGACCTTCGTCTTACGGCTGGAGTTTGTACTCAATGCTGTGCTGCTCTGCTTCTACAGCTTTGAACTGGTTCTGGGGCTCATGACCATCTCTGTTTTTTCAAGGTAACTACTTCTGTGTTTTTTCTAACTTTTTTAACACATTTAACACGCATACACGTTATGAAAAGACATGTTCGTGGAATAAAATAGAGATGTGGAAGTGGAAACTTCTGGCTTGCTTTTTAAAATGCTAGATATTTATAGTTTTTCCATTCTCTTTCAGGGCCAGTGTTTATTAAGTCCATCTGCTTTTTGGATGTCAGGATGAAAGCACTGAACAGAATAAGCTGCAGTCTTTCAAACTGAGAGCTGTCAACAGTTGCCTTTTTTTTGCAATACATGTAAGTTACATAAAACAGACATTTCACTTGTACAGTTTTTCCAAACAAATATCTTAAGCAGCTTTATTAAGTTGATCTTGAGATGTTTTAAATACTGTTTTCAGTGTACACAGTGTAAATAATGTGCTGTTAATTGCAATGTAAATGTATTTATGTAAATATAGATCACCTTTATTAAATGGAAGAGTAAAACAATTGTGTCATCATATACTTACCACACATACACATATGTTTTGAAATGTAAAACAATAATATCTAAAATGTTATGTATTCCTGTGAATTTTTTTAAAAGAAGCTGATTTTTCAGCATCATTTTCCCAGTCTTCAGTATCACATGACCCTTCAGAAATCATTCTATGATGCCCGATTTTGTGCTCAGGAAACATTTGTCATGATTATTAATGTTGAAAACAGTTGTGCTCCTTCATATGTTTGTAGAAAACCATTATACTTTTTTCCAGATTTTTTAAAATTGAAAGTTTTGAAAAAATGGCATTTATTTGAATTATAGTTTTTTGTTGTTGTTGTTGTTGTTATTTATTTTATTTACTTTTATAATTTTGAATGTATTTACTGTCACACTTGATCAGTTTAAGTACAGCGAAAACAGTAAAAGTTTGAAATATTTTTACTATTTAAAATAACAGTTTTCTATTTGAATATATTTTAAAATGTCATTTATTCCTGTGATTTCAAAGCTGAATTTTTTAGCATCATTACTCCGGTCACATGATCCTTCAGAAACCTTTTTTTTTTCTTCTCTTTTTTGTTGCTCAAAAAATATTTATTATTGCTAATATGTTGAAACTTTAATGTTTTTCAGGTTTCTTTGATGAACAGGAAGTTCAGAAGAACAGCATTTATGTGAAATAGAAAACTTATTGTAACAATATAAATGTCTTTATCATCACATTTGATCAATTTAAAGCATCCTTGTTAAATAAAAGTATTAATTTCTATAATTACTTTTGAATGATATAGTGGATAATATTACAAACATTTTCTATTTCATGAATGCTGTTCTTCTAAACTTTCTGTTCATCAAAGAAACCTGAAAAAAAAATTCTACTCAGTTGTTTTCAACATATTAATAATAATGTTTTTTGAGCTGCAAATCAGAATATTGGAATGATTTCTGAAGGATCATGTGACACTGAAGACTGGAGTAAAGATGCTAAAAATTCAGCTTTGATCAGAGGAATAAATTACATCTTAAAATATATTCAAATAGAAAGCAGCTGTTTTAAATAGTAAAAAATATTTCACAATATTAGAGTTTATGCTGTATTTTGGGTCAAATAAATACAGGGTTGGTGAGCAGAAGAGAATTCTTTAAAAATAGTAAAAATCTTACTTTTCAAAAACTTTTGTCTGGTAGTGTATTTGAAAATTTTCTTTTTTTATTATTATATTTTATTTGTCTCCTGAGTAAGAATACAGCTGACAGCCTGGGAATTGAAAGCTCTTGAAACCTCTCTGGTAGGTTTTCAACACTAAGTTAGTGACAATTCAGGCAAGCAACAACCTCAGTGTTAAAACTACAGCTATTCTTTTTCCAGATGTTTTAACAGTGTCAACACATGTTTATGCACACTATGACTGCTGTCAGGTGAATGTCATAATCCTAATTACTATTGGACGCAGGATTATGAGCACACAGATGCCTCTTTAAAACCATCTCCAGTAATCCCAAGTGTTTCTCACCGTCCTGCTGCCCAGTTGCATAAGACAACACAGAGGCTTTGGGCATCTCTAACCCTAGAAGACCCTTTCAAGTGTAACACTTCACTGACAGCTAACGAAAAATGGCTGCAGTGGACAAGGATGTGGCTGAGAAGTTTTTGGACAGTAATCCAACATTTGCCAAGCAGTACTACGACTCCAGGTTCCGAGCGAAGGTCGTCTCCGACCTACTAGCGACCACCAAGAAAACAGAAGTGGACATCAGCTCGTACCACGACCTGAGCTCTATTGAAGAGTGCGAGATCATTTTCGACATGGTGCGGGACATGCAGGAAAACCTGCACATGGAGAGGGCCGTGTTCAACCTCATGCGGCATCTCACGTTCATGATCCGAGCCGACCGCATGAGTCTCTTCATGTACCGCCAGAGGAACGGCATAGCTGAGCTGGCCACGCGAATCTTCAACGTTCATAAAGATGCCACGATGGAGGAGTGTCTGGTGCCACCGGACAGTGAGATCGTGTACCCGCTGGACACAGGCATTGTGGGCCATGTGGCCACCGTCAAGAAGACCGTCAATGTACCTGATGTCACACAGGTAGGAGAACTAACCATGAAGAGGAGCAGATCCAGTCCTGTGTGTTTTAAAAAAATGAAGTGCAATTCACAGTATGACCTGTAGAGAGCAGTGTGATGTTAGCAATTCTTATTCATATTTGATTCAAAGTCATTATGATCACACTAAAAGATTCAAA
This sequence comes from Labeo calbasu, assembly GCA_019740295.1. NCBI lineage: Eukaryota > Metazoa > Chordata > Actinopteri > Cypriniformes > Cyprinidae > Labeo > Labeo calbasu. The sequence goes on from JAHKKF010530392.1 coordinate 67,512, forward strand.
ATCTCATTTTTACAAGCAGAATAGTTGTGTACAGCCTGTTTTTAATGGATTATATTAAAAGGAACTGTTTTAAGGCGTGAAAAGGGAAGAAATTGTTAAATAAAATCCACACTCTGACTAAAAGCACAAAAGCTATCATTGCCTTATTCAACTTTGTACCTTATTTAACCCTAAAAGCTACACATTACATACATAAATAGTACATAGCAGTGAGAGCTTAAATGGGATCCTATTCTAATTATTGGTGGCTATTGCTGATAAACTTGAGAAATGTGCAAGAGATGTTGCACAGACAGATATGTATTCAAGTACAGCCATGAAATCTCCCCCTCTCTTTGATTAGAAATTACTAACCATTTTTCAGAGGAACAGGCTGTCTTTGGCACAGTGTGCTTCGCTGCTTCGCAGACAGCAATATACTTTTCTCTGTAGTGCTCATAATCACTTAAAAAATGGGGTTTCTCAATCTTATGTGACCGAAATACCAAGCGGGTCTGTTTGAAACCCGGAGGTGGCGACAGCTTGCTATCTCGGTTTCAGATGTCTGACAGACTGCTGACTAACCACAAACATCCACGGATATAATGTCTGCATACACAAAACGAGTGATTTTGAGCATTTTGAGAGTGAGATTTCTTCTCTTTTTAAGTGCAAGGCACTGTAGCTCTGTTGTTAATATGCAAGGCTAGTGCTGGATTAGCGCAGGTCAGCGCTCTTCCCCAGTGTGTTATGTTACCGGGTCTGGAGGGGATAAAAGTCTTTAATCTGAGTTGAATTAGAGCGATCCTGGATTAAATCTAAAGGTCAGTTCCTAACGCCATGTTCCACAAGTCAGCAGAATAGCACTGCTTACCTTGATTCAACATTTTACGTTCTCTTTCTAGTGTTGATGTGGAAGAGAATATGGAGAATTAAATGCCTTAGGGGCACCTGGGATGAGAGAAATTTAATATCAGTTATTCAAATATTATCCAGAAAGATATGTCTGATACTGACACATGAAAATCAAACAATATGTGACCATGGACAACAAAACCAGTCAGAGGCTGAGTACATAAGCTTTCCATAGATAATATGGAAAAATTGGAAATACAATATTTGGCCAAGATACAACTATTTGAAAATTTGGAATCTGAGTGTGCAAAAAAATCAAAATATTGAGAAAATCGCCTTTAAAGTTGTCCAAATGAAGTTCTTAGACATGCATATTACTAATCAAAAGTTAAGTTTCGATATATTTACGGTAGGAAATACAAAATATCTTCATGGAACATGATCCTTACTTAATATCCTAGTAATTTTTGGCATAAAAGAAAAATCAATAATTGTAACCCATATAATGTATTGCTGGCTATTGCTACAAAATGCGACCCTGCACCACAAAACCAGTCATAAGGGCCAATTTTTTGAAATTGAGATTTATACATCATCTGAAAGCTGAATAAATAAGCTTTCTATTCATGTATAATTTGTTACGATAGGATAGGACAATTTTGGCTGAGATACAACTATTTGAAAATCTGGAATCTGGTGGTGCAAAAAAAAAAATCTAAATATGGAGAAAATCGCCTTTAAAGTTGTCCAAATGAAGTTCTTAGCAATGCATATTACTAATCAAAGGTAAGGTTTTGATATATTTACGATAGGATATTTACAAAATATCTTCATTGAACATGATCTTTACTTAATATCCCAATGGTTTTTGGCATAAAATAAAAATTGATCATTTTGACCCATACAATGTATTGCTGGCTATTGCTACAAATATACCTGTGCATCTTATGACTTGTGGTCCAGGGTCACAAATAGCAAATATGCGTTTGGTTAATCATGTCAGAGAAACACAAAACCTCCCTGAATGAATTCTTACATGCTGTCACATGTTTGACTTACTAATTATTTTCACCCATACAATGTATTGCTGGCTATTGCTACAAATTGGTTGCACTTTATTTTTTCCTAAGTGTAATTATGCTTTTAAATAATTTATGTTAATTAACAAGGTGTATTAAACTACAATGCAAATAAAAGTTGTAAAATAAAGTGTTCACAAATATTTGTTGCATTTATTTACAAATATTTGGTAATACTTTACAATAAGCTTCCATTTGCTGACGTTAGCTTGCTGCATTAGTTATTAGTTTATTAGTTATAATATCAGTACAATTATATCAACATTTCAAAGGTTTATAACAATGAACAGCTGTATTCTTGTTAGCTAATATTAACAATGGGTATTAAATATTAGGTTAGAGTTTTTAAAGGTGTCTTGTTACAGTGTAATTATACAATTCTGAGTAATTTATAACATGTACTAACAGTGTGGTTAGGTTAGGGTCTGGTTGTTGCATGCAATTATGCATGCATTGCTGTTATTACAATAGAATGTACTTGTTAACAAAGATATTGTAAAATAAAGAGCTAGCAAATACTGTAACAAATGTATTGATTATTGATGTTTTTCCCAGCTTAATACACTTGTGGTGTTCCCAGGTAAACATGGGCAGCTAAACAAAAATTGCTTTTTCGCATTATGCTACATTATTAGCAAATATTGGATTCAATCTTTTTGTCGGTTTTTTTTTTTCCAACTAGCACACATTTTGTACTTCTTTTTGGAACTGTTTTATTGTAGTCGTCAATGATCTGTGCTTATGCACTTCAGTTTTTGAGTGAACACTGGGAAAACTATTCACACTCAAAATCTGAAGTGCATAAACTCAGATCAATAAAGTGTACAGTCAATCAAATCAAATCCAAAATGAAAAACCTGTGCTGCACTGAATTTAGTTTTTAAAAAGCCAGTCATTTTTGATTAGGAACTCAAATGAGGTATTTCAACACAGCACAAAATAAGCAAAATTAAACCATGTTATAACCATGTGTTAATGCAAAGTTCAAATGTGCTTCACTCTCCAGGACAGCCACTTCAGTGACTTCGTAGACACCCTCACGGAGTACGAGACCAAGAACGTGCTCGCGACTCCCATCCTGAACGGCAAAGACATGGTGGCCGTCATGATGGCGGTCAACAAGATCGGCGCTCCTCATTTCACCGCTCAGGACGAAGAGGTAGCATTCACTCATATCATCCTCTGTGATAGCGACTACGGCGCTTTGCGTTTATATACTCAACAATAAGTCAGAGTCTCGGCAAGGATGCCAATTTGAAACGTAAACAATGGTAGAAAGATTAATTATATGCATTGTGCTCCCACACATACTTTTAATCTCAAATCCCCAGTGAATGTAACAAGTGCAGTTTCACTGAATATTAATACAGTAAAAGCATTTTGATTAAACAGACTTCGACAGAACAGATTAAACGCTCTGTTGGAGTAAATCGAACTCTCTGTCTTGTAGACGCTGAAGAAATATCTCAACTTTGCCAATCTGGTGCTTCGAGTCTTTCACCTGAGCTACCTACACAACTGTGAAACCAGAAGAGGACAGGTGGGATTTCTGTGAGACTGAGATTTAAGACAGTGACCCATAAAGACATGATCTCATTATTTTTCCTCACATCTACATTAAAGGTGTTGCTCTGGTCTGCCAGCAAAGTGTTTGAGGAGCTCACTGACATTGAACGACAGTTCCACAAGGCCCTCTATACAGTCCGAGCCTTCCTCAATTGCGACCGCTACTCCGTGGGCCTCCTCGACATGACCAAAACTAAAGTGACTGGTTATTTATTTATTGCATGAAATATTCAGCTGGATTTGTAACTATTACCATGTATATTCGTCTGTGCTGGAATATTGTTTTTATTTATTTGTCTGTAGGAGTTCTTTGACCTTTGGCCCGTACTGATGGGAGAGGTGCCCCCTTATAGCGGACCAAAGACCCCTGATGGCAGAGTGAGTGTATTATACTTTATAAAATGAAAGCTGAATAAATAAGCTTTCCATTAATGTATGATTTGTTAGGATAGGACAATATTTGGCCGTAATACAACTATTTGAAAACCTGAAATCTGAGGGTGCAAAAAATCAAGATATTGAGAAATTGCCTTTAAAGTTGTATTGCTAATCGAAAATTGAGTTTCGATATATGTACGGTAGGAAATTTACAATATATCTTCATGGAACATGATCTTTACTTAATATCCTAATGATTTTTGCCATAAAATAAAAATTGATCATTTTGACCCATACAGTGTATTGCTGGCTATGGCTACAAATATACCTATGCAACTTGTGACTAGTTTTGTGGTCCAGGGTCACAAATAGCAAATATGTGTTTGGTTAACCATGTCAGAGAAACATAAAACCACCCTGAATGAATTCTTGCATGCTGTCACATGTTTGACTTACCGTATTAATTCTGCTTCAGGAAGTGATTTTCTACAAAGTGATTGATTACATATTGCATGGAAAGGAGGACATCAAAGTCATTCCGTAAGTTAATACATTTTATATTGCTTGTTAAATTTGAGCTTCCACTTGGCATTTAATTAAGCCCAGTATCCACATGCATTATCATGCATCATGCTACATTACATGCATTGTAATTACCGTACCTTATAAACATACTGTATCATGAAATAGCATGTCTGGCTCCAGTTTCAAGATGTAAGGCTGGTCATAGGACTTTCAAGATGGGCCAAACTCATGAATAGGACCTCCTGTTGATTTTGAAGTAAAAAATTGTATTCCTAGCATAGATACACAACCATTCCAAAAGCTTTTTTTTAATACTTCTATTCAGCAAGGATGCATTAAATTGACCAACAGTGACAGTAAAGATTTATATAATGTCACAAACGATTTTCATTTCAAATAAATGCTGTTCATAGAATCCAAAAAACACATATCATGATTTCCAGCTGTTTTCAACTGTGATGATTGTAATAAATGTTTATTAAGCATCAAATCAGCATTTTCGAATGAGATCATGTGACACTGAAGACTGGAGTAATGATGCTGAAAATTTAGCTTTGCACTACAGGAATGAATTACATTTAAAATGTATAAAAACAGAAAACATTATTATAAATTGTAATATTATTTCACAGTATTACTGGTTTTACTGTATTTCAGTGAAATGCAGCCTTGATTAGCAAATAAACTTTGTTTTTATGTTATTAAAACTATATTTTTGATTTTTGTAGACCACCTAGATTAGAAAATAAAAATGGGCTTCATTAAAGAAAAGTGCTCAATTGTTCTGGTTAGACGCATATGCTTTGTCGTTACAGTAACCCTCCAGCTGACCACTGGGCATTAGTAAGTGGGCTTCCCACCTACGTTGCAGAGAACGGCCTGGTGAGAGTCTAGACCTCCATTCTCCTCTCCTGACGCCACAGTAGTCAGACAAGTTGGAAGCTATTATGGTTTATAATGCTCCTGTCATGTGCACAGCGAGGGGGAATAGAATGTGCTCCCACACTGAAATGATGGATAATTGTAATTTTGTGAGCAGTAATTAATCAGCAAGCAATGCCCCTTCTCAGTGAGCGTGACTTCTGCTCTCTCTTCACTCTGTCTTACAGATCTGTAATATCATGAACGCCGCTGAAGACGAGTTCTTTGACTTTCAAGTGAGCTTATGCTTCTGTGAAAACCATAAATAATCAATGAAATTAAATTAGTTTTCCTGTACACCTCAGCTTTTTGTATATCTACAAAACTTAAAGTTTATTTTTGTCTTGCCAGAAAGAGCCTCTGGATGATTCTGGATGGACGATAAAGAATGTACTGTCTTTGCCCATCGTAAACAAGAAAGAGGAGATCGTTGGCGTGGCCACATTCTATAACAGGAAAGATGGAAAGCCTTTTGATGATATGGATGAAACACTAATGGAGGTATTTGAGGCCACAGTATAGACCAGCAGTGTGTCATAGCTAAATATATAGTAATGATTGATCAGCAGACTGCATTATTCATTTGTGAACTTTTCATCATGTAGTGAAAGTTTACCATGTTTTCATTCTATTATGCTGGGTTGGTTGGATTCAACTTAACTGCTAAGACAAATCTCTAGAGTCTCCAAAAAGTACTTTGTACTAATGTTTTATCTTAGTGCTACAGTCCACAGAACCTTTTAACTGTGTTCAGTTATGTTCTCTGTGGAGATATGATGCTTTTTTGTAGTTTTTTTTCCATTAATTTCCATCTGATTTAACTGGCAGAATGTTTTAATCTTCTTGTTCTCTAGTTATTTCAGTCAGATTGAGACTCATGTAATTTATCGCAGTGTGAATCTCAACCTAAATGTAAACTTGAATGGAAATGTGAATCTTAACCTGAATCTTAATCTGAATCTCAACCCACAGTAAATGTGAACCTAAATGTAAATGTCAGTCTAAATCTGAATCTGAAATGGAATCTAAATTTACATTAAATGTGAACCTGAATGTGAAATGGGAATGTAAACTTGAATCTCAATTTACTGTAAATGTGAATCTGAACCAGAATCTTAATCTACATTAAATGTGAACCTGAAAGTAAAATAGGAAACTAACCCTGAATCTCAACTTACAGTAAATATGAACCTGAATTAAAATGCAAATCTTAACCTGAATATCCACCTACAGTAAATGTGAACCTTAATGTAAATGTGAATCTAAATCTGAACCTGAATCTGAATCTACATTAAATGTGAACCTGAACATAAATCTGAATGTAAAACTATTTGTAAACCTGTATGTAAATGTGAATCTGAACTGGAATCCAAATCTACATTAAATGTGAATCTGAATAAAAAATGTGAATCTAAACCTGAATCTCAACTTACAGAACCTGAATGTAAGTGTGAATCTAGACCTGAATCTCAACCTACAGTAAATGTGAACCTTAATGTAAATATGAATCTAAATATGCATCTGAACCAGAATCTTAATCTAGATTAAATGTGAACCTAAATGTAAAATATGAATCTAAACCTGAATCTCAATTTACAGTAAATATGAACCTGAATGTAAATGTTAATCTAAATCTGAATTTGAACCAGAATCTAAATTTACATTAAATGTGAACCTGAACATAAATCTGTCTCATACTAGTTGTGAACCTGAATGTAAGTGTGAATCTAATCCTGAATCTCAGTTTACTGTAAATGTGAACCTTAATGTAAATGTGAATCTAAATCTGAACTGGAATCTGAATCTACATTACAGTAAATATGAACCTGAATGAAAATGTGAATCTTAACCTGAATCTCAACCTACAGTATATGTGAACCTGAATGTAAATGTAAACTTGAATTTGAACCAGAATCTAAATCTACATTAAATGTGAACCTGAACATAAATCTGAATCTCATACTAGTTGTGAACCTGAATGTAAGTGTGAATCTAATCCTGAATCTCAATTTACAGTAAATGTGAATCTTAATGTAAATGTGAATCTAAATCTGAACTGGAATCTGGATCTACATTACAGTTAATATGAACCTGAATGAAAATGTGAATCTTAACCTGAATCTCAACCTACAGTATATGTGAACCTGAATGTAAATGTAAACTTGAATTTGAACCAGAATCTAAACCTACATTAAATGTGAACCTGAACATAAATCTAAATCTCATACTAGTTGTGAACCTGAATGTAAATGTGAATCTAAACCTGAGTCTCAACTTACAGGAAATGTGAACCTGATTGTAAATGTAAATCTAAGTCTGAATCTGAACCGTAATCTAAATCTACATTAAATGTGAACCTGAACATGAATCTGACTCTCAACCTAATTGTGCACCTGAATGTAAGTGTAAATCTAATCCTGAATCTCAACCTACAGTAATTGTAAACCCTAATGTAAATGTGAACCTCAACCTAATTGTGAACCTGAATGTAAATGTGAATTTAAACCTGGATCTGTATCTATTTCAGTCCCTCACTCAGTTCCTGGGCTGGTCAGTGCTGAATACAGACACGTACGACAAGATGAACAAGCTGGAAAATCGCAAGGACATCTTTCAGGACATGGTCATGTACCACGTCAAGTGCAGGAAGGATGAGATTCAGAATATCTTGGTGGGTTTCTCCAACTTGACAGGGCTCTGTCCCTAGTGTGCACTAATTAAAATAAATCACACTACACTGTTAAAGCTAGTAATAGCAGGAAATCCTATTTGTAGGGTATGAAGTATCTTGATCATGTGGAGAAGCAGTGCTGTCATATATGACAGTATGATTGATAGTCTGATTAAAATGGGTTGTATGAACAGAAGAAGAGTCTTAGAATATCAACCTTGTGAAACCAATGGTTTTCTATGTTCAGAACACACGTGAGGTGTATGATAAAGAACCTGATGAATGTGACGAGGACGAACTGGAGGATATTCTGGTAAAATCTGGAAAAAATCTACATGGTTTAAAGTCTAGTTGTTTATAGCTGCATGTGTTCAGCTGTGCTGTCACTCTCTACAGTGCGAAACGCTGCTAGACTCAGAGGAATCAGAGATCTTTGAGTTTCACTTCTGTGACTTTGAGTTCAGTGAGTTGGACCTGGTGAAGTGTGGCATCAAGATGTACTATGAGCTGGGGGTGGTAGACAAGTTCCATATTCCACGTGAGGTGAGTTATGACGGCAGCTCAAATCCTGTTGGTGTATTTTGACTATATACTGTATCTAACTATATTTTTATATTTTTTAAAGAAAATTTAAGAGATTAGAGTTGTTCTTGGACAATGTTTACTTGGATTGTTCCTGGCCAAATTCACAAAAGATGCAAAATACAAATAAAATTGTACTTAACTGCTATTTTCTTCCTACTGTCTAAAAGTTAAGAATATTTCCAAATAACATTTTTTAAGAATGTTATGTTTTGTGAATCTAAATCTGAATCTGAACCGGAATCTAAATCTACATTAGATGTGAACCTAAATGTAAACTACAAATCTAAACCTGAATCTCAACTTACAGATATGAACCTGAATGAAAATGTGAATGTGAATACAAATAAAATTCTACTTAACTGCTATTTTCTTCCTACTGTCTAACTTAAAGTTAAGAGTATTTCCAAACAACATTTCTTAAGAATGTTATCTTTTTTTTTTAAAGATTGTTTTAAAGTCAAAACCTAAAAAGAATTTGGATACCTGAAAAGAGTGATCTGAAAAATGTAATATTTGTAATGCATTGTAATAATTGATAACCTTTAACTTTTCTTAAATACCCAAAGATAAAATTACAAGTCAAGTCAAATTTCAAGTCATAATACCCTTTGTTTTAAAGCAGCTTTGTGGAAAAATCTTAAACATATTTAATATTTTCATATTAAGAGCTGGGCGATAGTAGTAGAAGTTTTGAATAGTAAGATTTTTAGCCTCTTTTGCTCACCAAGGCTGCATTTATTGGATCAAAAGTACAGCAACAGCAGTACAATTTTAAGATATTTTTACTATTTAAAATAACATTTTTCTATTTGAATATATTTTAAAATGTCATTTATTCCTGTGATTTCAAAGCTGAATTTTTAGCATCCTTACTCCAGTCACATGATCCTTCAGAAATTATTATAATATTCTAATTTGCTGCTCAAAAAAATAGTTTTTGTTATTATTATTATTATTATTTTGAAAACATTTTGAATTTTTTGATGAATAGACAGTTCAGAAGAACACCATTTATCTCAAATAGAAATCTTTTGTTAGATTATACATGTCTTTGTCATCACTAAAGCATCCTTGCTAAATAAAAATATTAATTTCTATAATTTATGTACCAAAAAATATATATATAGTGACTCCAAGCTTTTGAATGGTATAGTGTATTATGTTATAAAAGCTTTTTATTTCAGATAAATGTTGATCTTTGGATCTTTCTATTCATCAAAGGATCCTGAAAAAAATCTACTCAACTGCTTTAAATATTGATAATAATAATAATAATAATAATAAATGTTTCTTGAAAAGCAAATCAGAATATTAGAATGATTTCTGAAGGATCATGTGACACTGAAGACTGGAGTGTTGCTAAAAAAAATAAAATATGTGCTTTAAAATAGTAAAAATATTTCAAAATTGTACTGTTTTTGCTGTACTTTGGATCAAATAAATGCAGGTTTGGTGAGCAGAAGAGACTTCTCTAAAAAACATTAAAAATCTTACTGTTCAAAAACTTTGACTGGTAGTGTATACTGTATGTAGTTGGACATACTTGTGTATCTAATATTATATAAACAGTTGGACAACAATACAGTTACATTTTGCGATAAAATGTAAATATCAGGCAGCTGAGATTTGCTATATACTATAAATCTCTTTTTTCCATGACTATACTGGAAAAAGTTGCATATAATGTATACTCTGAAGTAACACCAGTGATAATAATATAAACAATCCCTTTTCTTCCTTAGGAAGATTTATGTGAATCTGGCCCTGGCCTCTATCTGTCTTGAGTCCCTACTTCAGTGAATTTTTACCCGTTTTATTGTTTTTTTTAAATGAGATATAATTTATGTCTACAACAGAGCAAGCTAGGATATGCATCCAAGTAAAATTTTTAAAGCTATCATCAATGTTTTATGTATACACACCCAGCAGGCACCACTAACTGTTACATCAAAAAGAAACTGCGTTTCAATGCACTGTGTTTAAGATATTTATTGCGCATTCAATGTAAATACAATATTTGCAGTGCCTTGTAAGACTTAGCTGAAATTGATTTCTCTCTAGACCCTGGTGCGCTTTGTGTACTCAGTCAGTAAAGGTTACAGGAGGATCACCTACCACAACTGGAGGCACGGCTTCAACGTGGGCCAGACTATGTTTACGCTCCTCATGGTAAGAGAAAACCCTCACTGAATGACATTTCAAACATTTCAATTCTACACCCTGTTTAGGGGGCCTAAAATCTCATCTCAACCCCTAAATCTGCCCTCGCTTCAGATACAAGACCTCATCCTGCTCAGCAAAGGCTAGTGAATCCCTAGCTATGAATACATTTACCGTTCTCACCCTGCAAACAAGAAAAATAAACAAACCAGCCATGTTAGCGTCGCAACAGAGCATTTGATAAATTTGTCCCTCTCTTTAGTGGTGCAAGATTTTTAGGGAATATTTTTTAATGATACGGACCATCTCCAACGCGCATTCTCTGAAATGGCAGACGGCCCCATCTAATTAATCAGCCGAGTGTAAACCTGCTCCCGGTTAAGTCATGTGTAATCACAGCGAGCTGGCCGTACGACAGGAAGGATGGAGTGTTGGAGGGCTGGAAGAAACGCAGGCCAGGCTGCTAATGAGCCTTTCTCAGCACTACTCCCATGCTTCACTGAACCTAATGAGCCCTCACTAGTCAGCCTCTTGCTCTACAAGAGTAGGGGGTGTGTTTTAAGGAGGCTCCGCCTTGAAGCCTATTAAACCTGTTCTAATGTGTCCCAGACAGGTGACCTGAAGCGATACTATACGGACCTGGAGACGATGGCGATGGTGACCGCTGGGCTCTGTCATGATATTGACCACCGCGGCACTAACAACCTCTACCAGATGAAGTATGTACTCATTACAGGCAATGTCCCACTGCTCTTACCAAAGAAAAATGCGTAGGTATTACAATATTTAGAAATACAGTGTGGAGGCATTCGCATTTTTATATCACCAGTATTCAGGGGTATCATGCATCTATTTTTTGAGAGGGCACAAGTGGGTCACTTGGTCTGCTACACCACCAGTCAAAAGTAAGATTTTTAATGTTTTTTAAAATCTCTTCTTCTCACCAAGCCTGCATTTATTTGATCCCAAGTACAGCAAAAGCAATAAAATTTTGAAGTATTTTTACTATTTAAAATAAATGCTTTCTATTTGATTATATATTAAAATGTAATTTATTCCTGTGATTTCAAAGCTGAATTTTTTAGCATCATTACTCCAGTCGCATGATCCTTTAGAAATCATTCTAATATTCTGATTTTCTGCTCAAAAAAACATGTATTATTCTTATTATTATGTTAAAAACAGTTGAGTAGTTTTTTTGCAGGTTTCTTTGATGAATGGAAAGGTCAGAAGAACAGCATTTATCTAAAAAAGAAGTCTTTTGTAACATTAAAAATGTCTTTATCATCACTTTTGATCAATTTAAAGCATATTCATTTCTGTATTTTCTTTCCCAAAAAAATAAAATAAAATAAATCAATAAAAAAATTAAACTGACTTTTAATTTTTTTTTTAAATATTAGAGTGTGTAACGTTACATAAGCTTTTTATTTCAGATAAATGCTGATCTTTGGTTCTTTTTATTCATCAAAGAATCCTGAAAAAGGTACTCAACTGTTTTAAATATTGATACTAATAATAACGTTTCTTGAACAGAAAAATCAGAATATTAGAATGATTTCTGAAAGATCATGTGACACTGAAGACTGGAGTAATGATGCTGAAAATTCAGCTTTGATCACAGGAATAAATTACATTTTATAATATATATTAAAATAGAAAACAGTTATTTTAAATAGTAAATATATTTCACAATTTTACAGTTTTTGCTGTCCTTGAGATCAAATAAATGCAGGCTTGGTGAGCAGAAGAGATTTTAAAAAACATTAAAAATCTTTTAATTGGTATTGTAAATCAATGCATTTAAATGTAAACAACATAGTAGTTCTTTATATAAATGTAAGGCAAGTTCTGTGGCACTGTTTTTGTTTAGCATGCAAACAGTGGTTCAATCCTGACTTAATATGCATTTTTTAAATTAACGAACCTGACAGCTACTGATCAACTTTTTCGCATTATCCAAAAAAAGCAGCTTAGACATTTTGAAAAAATGCATTTTGTGCTCCGCTGAAAAAAAAAAGTGAAGTGCATTTGAAATTAAATTTATGGCATGAACTATCATGCCTATATTAACCAAGTATTTAAATGGTCAAAGGTACATTTTTAATTGCATTTGAAATACAATTTAATTAATTATATCTAAAGAGCCTATTTTTCCATTAGAATTTTTTAATCACATTCAATTTATGCAAACTGGCATTTATATTCATTTCTGTTGAAAGTTTGTGACCTTCTAGGTTCTAAGACTCAACTTCTGTCATGACTTTGCCAGGTCTGGGAATCCACTGGCGAAGCTGCATGGTTCCTCCATTCTCGAGAGGCACCATCTGGAATTTGGAAAAACTCTGCTTAGAGATGAGGTAACGCTGAAAACTAATTGCATTTCGGGGCTTTTTTTTTATCATTGCAATTTTGAACTCTACAGACCATTGAGAATGTGCATCTAGTTGATAAGCCCGTAAATAACTGCCTGCTCACTCACAGCCAGCAGTTTCCTCACCGAAATAATTTGTTTTCCAAGGCCTTAAATATCTACCAGAATCTGAACCGGAGACAGCACGAACTTGTCATCCATTTGATGGACATAGCTATCATCGCAACAGACTTGGCCTTGTATTTCAAGTAAGAATTACGTTTTTTTCAGCCGTGTGGGATGTACTTGGCTTTTCTGAATCATTTATTCTGAGTTAGTCTTGCAGTCAGAGCGTGATTAACATGAATTTAATCATGCTGTGCCTCCGCAGGAAAAGAGCCATGTTTCAGAAGATCGTGGATCAGTCCAAGACCTACGAGAGCTGGGACGATTGGACCAAATACATGATGTACGAAACAACTCGGAAGGAGATTGTCATGTAAGCGCTGTGAGAAAATAACATGTTAACAGACTAATAGCTGTTTGCTCAGTATATAGCATGCAGCAGCTTGAATAAGAATTTTGGTTTTCCCCACCGCAGGGCTATGATGATGACTGCCTGTGATTTGTCAGCCATCGCCAAGCCATGGGAGATTCAGAGCAAGGTTAGATATTCCTTATGCATAATGCAATGTCACACACAAGGCGTGATACTACAGCAATGTATTCAAACATGTAGGGCAGCCAAGGGTGTGACTGCACAGGAAAATGAAATCGCTGGGCTCTCAGCCGGCATAATGAGTCTGAAAGCCCATTCATATGATAATGTATCCATGGATGGGTTGTTTACATTCATTGTTTAACACTCATTATTATATGCGTTTCACAGCAGACGGCATGCGTGAGATTATATTCTGCCGGATGTCATGCATTTTTAAAAAATGAACATTCTTTTTTTAGATGGTTCTTTTGCTCATGTTATGATATTCATGGAAATAGATCCAAGAACAATGATAGAGCTAAATTTCATAGTTGCAAATGGGACACGTGCCAGGTCTGCCTCAGTGGAAATTGTTATGTAGCAAGTCATTAATGGTCTCTAATGCACAGTTAATATATCTGAAATCTAGTTACATGCAAAATCCATATTCGCATCTCTCCGAATGCGTCTATGAAGGCCATAAATCTAAGCTTATTATCGCTTGTGTCCTCTAGGTGGCGTTGTCCGTCGCTGCAGAATTCTGGGAGCAGGGTGACCTGGAGAGGACAGTGCTGGAGCAGCAGCCTATTGTGAGAAAGCGCCTGGAAATGAAGGCTGTGGGGAGGGGGGGTGCTGAGAGAAAGGGAATAAGAATGAAAAGTTCCCATGGGTCATGTCGTGATGTACTGCCTATTATGCGGTGCAGTGAATCAGAAAGAGCGGTCACAATGGCCCAGTCAAACAGACCGCTCCCAAACTCCCCATTTTCCTTAGCTGTGATTGGAAATGCAGGAATATAATGTCAACTTTTGAAAAGTGTCTTCGAACTTTCTACCTAGTTGCATAGCTTTTCACCACCTTTGTGTATTCAGTTGCCACTGCTGGGTAGTAACTTTTTAAAAATGTAATCTGGATTGCATAATCCAAAAGTAGTCAGAATGCATTACTTTAAGTAATCTAGATTACGTTACTGACTACAGTTAATGTAATTTGTAATCAGACTACAGTTTGTAAATCATCTGTGCAGCGCTGGGATTAGTAGGTTGTGGGATTTCATTTTGATACTGAATTAAGTACACGCTGTTTCTTTTCCAGCCCATGATGGACCGGAACAAAGCGGACGAACTTCCCAAACTGCAGTGTGGTTTTATTGATTTCGTCTGTTCTTTCGTTTACAAGGTGAGGTCCTCCATTTCGATTAGTAAACAAAACGACATATGGGACTTCATTGATCTACGCTTCTAAATGTTCACAGGATCCAGACGAGAGTCCATCAGGAAGCAAATACATAATCATCAGCATAAACGCACAGTGCTGGTCTTGATCGGATGTCTGTATACTTGAGTTTTATTGACTGTGAACGTCACAGTGCAGGCCTGCTGGAATCAAATCATTCCAAAATTTCAAAAGTTCAGAATGTTAGTTAAGAATGTAAAGTTGTTGGAAGAAAAAATGGGTGCAATATGTTGTCTACAGCTTTGCACAAATCAAACAAAAACACTTTTTTTTTTTTCTTGAGAAAGTGCTATGTTTGAGCATATTAGATTGCAGTCAGAATGCCAATGGAAATAGTTCCAAACAAAGCCGGAGAAAAGCTCTCGGAGAAAACAGTCAATTGCTTTGTTTTAGGATGAATCAGTCATTTTGAACAAACGAGTGATTCAGTGACTCAATCATTAAGACAGGGATTTTGTTCCATATTTAAAGTGTAATTTTATTTTTAAATAATTTCAGATTTTAATAATCAAAATATTATTTTTAAAACATGAATCTCATAGTATTATGTATGCAGTTGTAATTGCAGAGTAAATGCATTCATGCTACCTCTGAGCTGCATTAAAAACTGCATTGGTAAATATGTGACCCAGGACCACAGGGTCCATTCTTTAGAAATCATCAAGCTGAATAAATAAGCTTTCCACTGATGAGTGGTTTATGATAGGACAATATTTGTCCAAAACACAACTATTTGAAAATCTGGAATCTGAGGGTGCAAAAAATTGACTATTGCTACAAAAATACACATGCTTCTGACTACTGGTTTTGCGGTCCAGAGTCACAAATACCACTTCAGATGCAGCAAAATATCTCCTCTACAAATGGAATTGTGCTGCATTCCCATGTCATTCGCTATGTTTCCATCACCCTGTTTTTATGCACATTTTGAAGCATCGCATCAGAAACGAGTGATTTGAACCACCACATTTCGAATAAAGATCCCTTGAGTCCCACCTCGCTTGAGGTGGTTTTTGACTTGTGAGAAAAATGGTTAATGTGAATAATGGGAGATGGAAGTGCATTTGCTGAATAAATTCCTCCCTACGCATCAAAAAAGTCATGTGACTTTGCGCTGTGGGACGGCATAACGCGTGTAACCAAGTGGACTGATCTTGTTCCACAGCATCTGAAATGTTATGGTCATTCTGAAATGCCTGAGCAAAGTCTGTCATCAAAGTATTTCTGTATAATTGCCTCCCAGACCTGTCTTACACAACTGCGTTCCCAAACTGCAGGCATCCACCTCCGAAAGAAATGATCACATTTATTGTGTTTCATCTGTTTGCTCTGAGGCGCAAGTAATTTATTATATATGAAAATTAGTATATTCAGTGGTTTCTCCTACTTTTCTTAGTAATGTATAGTGTCAGTTTATCAGGAAGTGATGATTTTGTTCTCTTTACTTGTTGGATGGAAACGGTGCTTATTCACAAATGTCTTTTATGCGATATTCCAATTTTCGCGTGCAAGTTCAATTCGCAACTTTGGATGGAAACCCGACTATTGTTGCCACAAGAAGTTGAATAGTTAGATCATCTAAAAATAAAAATTCACTTATTTGCTCATGCTATTCTAACTATGCAT